>CAUYQG010252916.1:0-20949 GCA_963574415.1 Tarsius wallacei
AAATATTGAAATACTAGCCTGGCTCGGTGGCTCAGCCTGTAATCCCGCGCCTTGGGAGGCTGAGGTGAGTGGATTGCCTGAACCCGCGGGTTCGAGACCCGCCTGGGCAGGCGAGACCTCATCTCTACAATAAATCAAAAATCAGCCGGGTGTGGTAGCGCACGCCTGTAGTTCCAGCTACTGGGAAGGCTGAGGCGGAAGGATCGCCGGAGCCCAGCAGGTCGAGGCTGCGGTGGCCGGGAGCGGCCACTGCACTCCAGTCTGGGTGACAGAGTGAGACTCAAACTCAAAAAAAAAAAAAAGAAATATTGAAATACTACTTTACCAGAAAATAGTAGAAGACCTACTCCCATAAGATCTCCCACTGGGCAACTTTCTTTCTTCTCCAGGACCCCTGCACACAATATTCAGGTTTGAAAATATTAGGATATTGATGTTGAGATGCCTGACAGTTGAAAAAGATGTGGAATTTGAGCTGTTTGAAATTCGGGGCGGCGGGGAAAGGCAAAAAAAAATAAACTTCAAAAGTTAATCTTAAATATATCTTGTAATAATTTATGTGCTACTGTAGTCATTTTTGTATCTACCTTTAAAAGCCTGTGGTTAAGGTGAAGCAGCCTAGTGGTTATCAGAGAGTTCACTGACTATTATACCAAAAATAATGTATCCACAAGTGTCAGTCTAGGTCTCATCAGGGTACAGAAACCACATAGTGATTTGAATTGGAAAAATTAAATATAAGTAATTATTAAACTATGATAAAAGAGTAGCGATAAAATGTAACAGAATTCTATATAGTATATGAGGACTGAGGACTTCTGTACCCAAGGAAGAAAAATTTTGAAAGGAGTCACTCTTCCTATAGTTAGGGATCAGACTTCTTTGGAGAAGGTGCAGTTGCAGCCCACTGGACAACACAGAGAGTCACTGGTTTGCCCAAGACTGAGTATTTCCTCTTCAACTAAATAGAGGTGTTTCAGACATTCTGGATATCATCAATCTATAAATTGAGTTTCCTGTGAGATAGATTTCAGTCTTCCTCTTCTTCCTTAGTAATTGCTTCTAATTTTACTGAAACTTCAGTTGTTTTTGAAATGCTTGCCTTGTGAGTGGACCTCTACACAGAGTCCACATGGGAGCAACTTTTTGACTTGTCGCCCCCATTCCATCCCCTGCCAGATGGCAGTAATGAGAATGTTGACAGCAAAGGCCCTTTCTTTTTTAGCTTTATTTAATTAAGCATTAATTTCTGTCCTGATCCATTGCTGTGAAAAGCTATGTTAATATATTCACTAATGCTAAACCTTATATTTTGTGAATATGCTATTTATATATATAATCCTCTTAATACACTGGTAGACTAGATTTATCATTTGTCTTTTATTTTTGCAACTATATTGATATATGAAATTGGTCTAATTTTTTAAATGATTTCTGTATTTGTGTCCTAAGGACACCATAACAAAATATCATAAACAGTGGTTCGTAACAACAAACGCGTATTTCCTCACAGTTCTGAAGAATGGAAGTTTGACAATGAGGTATTACAGTACTATGTTCTCTCAAAGCTTTAGGGGAGAATGCCATTCTCTTAGCTTCCAGTGTCACCAGCAATCTTTGCCATGCTTTCGTTTGCAGTTATATATTTCCATTCTTTTCTTCCATCATCACAAGACATTCTCCCTGTGTGTCTGTCTTATCATTTTCCTTTTCTTAATAGGACACTGATCATATAGAATTGAGACCCCTCCCTACTGCAGTATGACCTTATCTTAACTAATTTTACCTGCAGTGACTCCAAATATTTCCAAATAAGGTCACATTCTGAGGCCTGAGGGTTACAACTTCAACATATCTTTCTTGGGGCACAATTCAGTCTACAACAATGTATTTTTTCTTTTGGAAATCAGTGTTATGATACTTTAATGGAGCAAAATTGACAAGCGTTTCAGTGTTGCTGTCTAAAACAGTAAATGTAATTGAGAGAAGACCAAACCTTACAGGTCTATGTAAATTCACAAACAAAACTTTCTAAGTCAAGCTTTTTACAGGCAGTCTGATTCAAATACAAAATATAGTTCTACTCAAAATTTTTTTTTTTCCTCAACTCTACTTAGGCAAATTAAGCTATCTTTAAAAGTTAACAGTTTCACCAAGACATCTCATTAGTATTCATTAATCATGAGAGATACTCCATATTCTGGTAATATTATTTGTTAAGTGCTTGAATTTGCATTCACTATCTTTTTCTCCTAATTGTCCTCACCAAAAGATTGTGTATTGTGATGGTGTTTTCAAAGACCAGCACTTTCAGTTACTTACTGTACAAAATTTTCCTACTAGCTATTATTAATTCTTTTGATGCAATTTACTTAAATTTATGTTACTCTCTCCTATTTTAATTGCATATTGTGTTACTTTATGCTTATTTGGACTTAATGATACAAATATTTAAATCTATTCATTACATATAGGACATTTAAACAGCTGAATGTCCTGTTATTGATGTGATTGAGTTTGCCCTTACTGATTTTGGCTTTGAGAATTTTACAAATATTTTATGTATGTGGCTTTATCTGTTATCAAATTTAAAAATGTTCTTATCACCTGTAAGAAAGCATTCCATAAAATGCATATTAAATCAGCCATATGGAATATATTATTTAGTTCCTCCATCTAGTTGTTTATTACTTCACTTCTTGAACTACACAAAGAGTTAAATCAGAAAACCAGTAGAGATTGCCAAGTTTAGATCATCTTCTAGTAGCTTATATAAAATATATTTGTTGCAGTGTTATATGGGACTAAAGCCCTAGCCTACTTTACTTTTTCAATATGAAACAATTTGTATTAATATATTTCACTTTATAAACACAATATCATCTTCATATATGACTAAGAAAAGCATTTATCACAGATGTTCTGATCCTATAAATAGTATATCTTGAAAGTAAAAACAAAAATAAACTTATAACCATAAAATAGAGTACTTTCACCTTTCCAGCAAAAATTTCTCCTGAAATGTTGGTGAATATCCTTTCAAATTACCAAAGGGAAAAATGTTTGTGGAAGCTGTTTCGTCACAGCATTGTTTCAGATACTATAAAATTCAAACAAAAATTAAATAAGTGTTGTTATATCACATAATTCATTACTCTGTAAATATTACAAATAATGGTGTAAATTTATTTGTTAACATGGGAAAACATTACACAACATAATTTTATGCAAAACAACAGCAAGTTGCAAAGCAGTACGTAAGATAGAATTGTGGTTTTTAAATAAAATGTTAATTTTAGAACAATTTTAGTTTTATAGAACAATTTCATTAGTACAGAGGATTCTCATATACCCCAATCCCAGTTTTTCCTTTAATCATATTTCACATGACTAGGGTATGTTTCATGTTTAATTTCTGTAGCATTTTATTTAAGGGATGTTTTTGCTAAATATCCAAATATCTAGATTCTGTTATTTGACACTAATAACCTTTGCCTTTTCACAAAAATACTGTCTTAAAATTTTTTTAATAGATGTATTTGGTCTTGTCTCACTTTATTATCTTTTTCTATTTTGGTATTTCATTCGTGTTTGTTTTCTATTCTTTCCTCCTTTTACCATATCCATTTTTTTCAAGAACCTACTGAATAACATTAAACTTTTCATCTCCCACGTAGCTGTTGTACATACCTTTACTTATATCTGCCTCTATATTTGCATTTTTCTCTGTATCTCTCCTCATGCAATCTGTGAATATTGTGTTTGTTCCTCTTGTTTTTATGAATAGGAGCAGTACACTAAGTTTTAGAATAACTGAAATGTCTTTCTATGGCATCACACAATGATTCTGATCTGAGGAGGTACAGATGTTTTGAGTCACGCTCTGTCTAGTAAAAGCTTCTATCTATTGCATCTTTATGTATGGCTGTTAGCCATGTGCATTAACAGTCTGGGAAAGCCTGATTCCTCTTCTTTGCAACCATTTTATCTACACAAATGATTCAGAAACTTATTCCCAGATGTATTTAGGAGAAATGTTTTAATTCTCAGGGTAAAAACGGAACTGCCAGAAAGAAAACACAGACATGCACACACACAGGCACAAATAAACACAGACTGATTTTATTAATACTCATTAATAAAAGTCTTGGGCAATAAGTAGAAACTTTAAAAATGTTTGCCCCTGTTTCATTCGCTGTTTTTGCTTTTAATCATTAGTCTTTGCAGGACAGCCCTCTTTCACAGTGAAACGATGTGTTCTGTTCCTACAGAAAAATTGCCATGACTGCCTCGAAGGGCCCAATCTTGGCGTAAACAACGAGGAAGACAGCTGCCTACTCAGGACCAAGACCCTGCCAGATGCCCTGTCTCTCTCTAAAGTGAAGTAAATGCAGCTGGACGAGTAAAATACAAAAGAGAAGCTCCGAGTGAAGATATTACATTTCCCAGTGAAGTGGATGAACACGCCACTAATAAAATCCTTCTTGCTGGTGAGGAAGGAAGCACTAGAGCTGCCGTGAGAGCAAAGAGGATAAATCCACAAATTCAGAGCAATTCAGTACCCCTGTGTTTGCTGTAGAGACAGCATGATGAAGGCTAGGTTATAATCTGGGCTGAGACATGATGACAGATTGTGGCACCAAGCTTGTTTAATTTATGACACCTGCTGGGAACTGTTCATCGTCATGATCTGAGTTCCGAAATAATGAAAATGTGTGGTGTGGTAGACTGTACTGTGGCAGTGAGAAGCCCCAGAAAAACGGCTGCAAAGTGTAATGTGGTTGATACGCAGGCAGATAAGTGTATCCAGGCAGAAAACCAGGCCTGAGGTGGGAAACACTTCTGCTGCTTTGCTATAACCCTGTGATGGCTGGGGAACCACAAGTGATGGTCAATGACAAATCCATATGCCAGCCCCGTGATAAGAAGAATTACGCCGTGAGGTATCACAGGTAGCATATAGTGCTGTTGATTCAGAAGGACGAGTCACCCACAGCAAGGTCAATTGCTCCATAACCAAAGGTCAGTCCATGTTGCTGCTATACTGAGGGTCTTATTGGCTGAAGGTTATGCTCATTAAAGGATAGAGCTTCTCTGTTCAGAGAATTGTAAGCAATAGATCATAACTTAAGAAGAGGCCAATAATGAGCCCGTCTATCCATAGCCATCTGCATTCTCACCATAAAATTGAATTATTTAGAACATATTCAAAAAGAAACTAAAAGAAATACATGGAAACAAAGAACAAAGTACTATCAGTTCTCACTCATAAGCGGACCTCGAACAATTATAATACTATAAGAAGGTGTTTGGCAGTAATGGGAAACTGTCAGGGGAGTGGGGGTGGGATTGGCAGTTGAGGGAAACTGCTAGGGGAGGGAGGGGCATACCCCATCAACAAAGGTACCTGCGTAATCAATGTTTGTATACCTAACCCTGAATTGTACCCCACATCTTTATAATAAAAAAAGAAATACTCATGGAAATTAAAACATTGTATTCAGTATCTTTCTTTACTCATTTTTTCCCTTTGAAATCTTTCAAGCCTAATTATTTTCTAAAAAATGACTTTGAGTCTCTTATTTTAAAATGTAGAGATCTATCTAGCTTCAGCCTTCTACACTAAAACTGTTTGATGTGAGAATGTTGGACTTATAAATCTTAGTATTGTTCATCTACTAAATAAAGTACAAAAGAGTAAGTGCTAAAAAGTTTTAATATGAAAAGGTGATAATTTCAGTTCTGAATATCTTTTCACTTGTAAAAGAAAAATGAAATAAAAGTTATGCTTTATTTCCTCTTCTCATTTGCCGAAGTTTGCAGTAATAGACTGTCAACTTGTTTTTTAACAGTGTAACATATGAAGTTTAACATTTATTATCATTTTAATGTATGTTCATTTACCCGATTTAAATAAAGGTGGTATTTTGAAATTATCTTTCTTAATAACCATGCTACCTTTATTTCTCTTCTAAGTCTCCTCATTGCTTTTCTTCTTTGAAAACTTGATATTTTTATTTTGTCATGAAAATATTCATGTAAACTTCCACAGATGGTTATGAACCTGGATAGAGGTTTTGAGTTTGACCATCAGAGCAGTAAATGGCATCAATTGAATGAATCTATTTACTAAAAGTTCTCAAAGGTTTTTTTTTCTCATTAAGCCTTTATAATCTTATAAAAATGTTAAGGACCTCAAAGAACTTTTCCCTATGTGAATTTTCTCTTTTTACTGTAATACACATTAAAACCAAAAAAATGAAGTATTTACTGTCATTTAAAATAATAATACTTATACTGAATGTTATAAAATAGCATTATTATTATAGAAAATAGTTTTAAAATAGAAGAAAATCATTGTTGACAATTTTGCTGATGTATTTAATGTCTTACTTTGTAATATCAGCACAAAAGTGAGCATAGTAAAAAGAAAAAAAAAATGAAGCAAAACATTTATTTGTATGATCATGAAAACAGATCTGACCTTACAGGCCCCCTGAAAAAGTCTGATGGACCGACTCTCAGGGGTGTTCAGAGCACATTTTGAAAACCTACACTATGGGTCATAATTCACTCAGTAACTGCAATGTATGGGTTTACATCTGTTATATTGTTCTCATATTTTTCTCCTGAATTTTAATACTTATAATCTCAAAATTTTATTGCAAGTGTATTTTCCCTATTTTCTTACATGTACTTTAAATAATTAGCCTTGATAAATAAAACATTATACAAATTGTAATCAACTAAATGAAAATAAAAGTGTATATAATCCCTCTCTTTTGGGGAAATTTAAATTTTCAAAATCTATTTTCAGAAGTATAATTTGCAAAGAATAAGAAGCACACAGTATGGTTTGACAAATGTATACTTTTGCATAACTGCTGTCATAATCAATATACAAGGTATTTTCATCACTTCAGAAAGATCCTGTGTGTACTTCACCTCTAGCCCTGGCAACCAATGATCTGATTTATTTCACCATACATCAATCTTTTTTTGTTGTTGTTCTGGAACTTTATGTAAGTGGAATCATACATAATTTTATAATGGTTTTGGAGTCATCCATGGCATTGCATATCTCAATAACTGGTTGCTTTATTTTCTGCTGAGTAGTGTTCTGTTGTAAGGCAATGATGCAATTTGTCAATCTTTACACCTGCTTACAAGCACTTGAGTTGTATCCAGTTTTTAGTTATATTAAATAAGTTGTTAGGAAAATTTGTATACAAGTTTTTATCATTTTAATTTATCTTAAGTAAATATCCAGAAGTGGGATTACTGAATCATATTACAAATATATTTTTAACTTTATAAGAAACTGCCAGAATGTTTTCCAAAGTGGCAATACCATCCTGCACTTTCAACAGCATTCTATGAAAGTTCCAGTTGTCCTAAACCCTTATCAACACTTAATGATGTTGCTTTTTGTAAATTTAGCCATTTTGTGGATATAAAGAAGTATTTGATTGTGATTTAATTTGCACTTCCCTTATTAAATAGTGATACTGAGATTTTTTTATGTGCATATCATCCATTGCTCATTGGAATTTCAGCTTCAAAATGTATAAAAAATTATTTTACATTGTTCAACATATGATTTCCTTGTGAATATCCCATGTGCACTTAAGAAAAATCAGTATGCAGCACTTGATGAGTATAAATTTAATTAAAAGGTAACTGTTGAAAGCAAAATGGAAATACTTGAGATAAGGCTTACGGTACATAAAAGTGAGTTACGTGAAAACAATAGCACAAAGAATGGGGATTAAATGTTCTTGATTCTTTATTGAAGAACCAAAATTGCCTCTGATGTATTTTATATTCAATCTAAAATATATCATTAAATATTGATTATTGGTCTGCTGTGGAGAAATTATTTTGGCTGTTATCTGAAAATGACTTCATTTCAGTGTACAATTTGCTGCATATAGAATTCTAGATTGCCAGTTTTTTTCCACCTCTTATTTTAAATATTTTATTCCATTGTCTTTTTAGTCTCTTTTGTTTTTGGTGACAAGTCATCCATTATTAAAATGAGTATTAACTTGTAATAAATGTGTCTTTCTTTCTCTGAGTGCTTTCAGAGGTATTTGTTTTTCTTTGGTTTTTCAGAGTTTGATGATGTTTTGCACAGGTGTTTTTGTTTGGTTATTGTTTGCTAGATTTTGTTATGTGGTGGGGTTTTTGTTTTTGCTTTTTTTTTTTTTACCTGCTTGGGGTTTGTTTAGCTTTTATAGGTCTACATCAATATTTTCCATCAAATTAGCAAAATTTTTGGCCATACATCTTCCTTCCTTTTTATTGTTGTGCCATTCTTACTCTCTGATCTTTTGGGGACCACATTTACACTTACGTTAGACCAAGAGATCTTTTTGTACAGGTACTGAAGGGCGTCTGCACTCACCTTCCATCATTTTTCCTATTCTTCAGCTAGGACAGTTTCTTTTTTTTTTTTTTTTTGAGTTGGAGTCTCACTCCGTTGCCCAGACTGGAGTGCAAAAAAGAAAGTGCCTGAGCCCGTGGGTTCGAAGCCAGCCCAGGCAAGGTGGCAAGACCTGGTCTCTATAATAAGCCAAAAATTAGCTGGACGTGGTAGCGGGTGTCTGTAGTTCCAGCTACTTGGAAGGCTGAGGCCGAAGGATCGCCAGAGCCCAACAGGTTGACGCTAAGGTGGCTGTGAGTGTGCCATTTTTGACTTGGAGTCTTACTCTGTTGCCCAGACTGGAGTGCAATGGCACGCTCACAGTCACCCTAGCGTCAACCTGTTGGGCTCCGGCGATCCTCCGGCCTCAGCCTTCCAAGTAGCCGGAACTATAGGCATGCTACCACGTCCGGCTAATTTTTGATTTATTGTAGAGATGAGGTCTTGCCAAGTTGCCCGGGCTGGTCTCGAACCCACAGGCTCAGGCAATCCACTCACCTCCGCTTCCCAAAGTACTGGGATTACAGGCTGAGTCACTGAGCCCAGCCAACTAGGACACTTTCTACAGATGTCTTGTTAGGTTCACTGAGTTTTCTTCTACCACTTTCACTGTTAAGTGCATGCAGTGAGTATTACATTTTTGTTATTATATTTTCAGTCTAGATTTTTCACCTGTATGGTTTTTGTTTCTCTGATGAGATTCATTACCAGTTCTCTTATTATAACTATGTCTTTTTTTTTTTTCCTTAAATCCTTCAACTTATTTACAATGACCATCTTGGATTCAGTTTCTACGACTGGATTTTCTCCTTGGCTGTAGATCTAATATTCCTTTTCTTTGTGTTTAATTTTCTTTTTTTCTTGAGTCAAAGTCTCATTTGTCTCCCAGTCTGGAGTGCAGTGGCATAGTCATGACAACCCAGCTCACAGAAGCCTTGACTTCCTGGGCTCAGGCCTTCCCCCTCAACATCCCAAGTAACTGGGACTACAGGCATGCGCCACTGATGCTCAGCTAATTTTTTGATTTTTTGTAAATACTAGTTTTCACTATGTTGCCCAGGCTGATCTTGAACTCCTAGACTCAAGCAGTCTGCCTGCATCGTCCTGCAAAAGTCCAGGTGTGAGCCACTGCCTCTGGCCTGTACTTAACAATTCTGATAATACTCTTAACATTAGGGATGACATAATAGAGACAGTCTGAACTCTGTTAACTTTCTCAGATGGGCTTCTATTTCAGTTCTATCAGGCTTTTACTTACCAGATCATTACCACAAAGTTTTGTACGCTTGTGTTTTGTTCTCTTTAGGACGCATCTGTGGTAAGTCCAGTGTATTTCCTCAGCCATTCTAACTTAATGAAGCTTGACTTCCAAGCGTTCTCTTCCTTTTCGGGGGTTTGATGTCATTCTCTCTGAACAGTAGCCTTGCTGTTGTTGCAGTTGAATGTCCACAGGATCTAATAGTCATTCCACTTGGGCTGGCTCCAAACTCTGTCATCTCCCAGTACTACGTACCCTCCAGCATCTCTACTTCCCCATTTACTTTCAGCAGGCATTCTCTGGTAAGCCCCTTGTCGTCTCTGAACACGTGCTGCCTAACTTTCAGATAGGACTCACGGGTTCATTCACATGACAACCTCTCCATCCTCTTCTCTGTGCAGATTCCTCTTCTCTGGAACACTATGCCACAGATTCCAGCTGCTTCCGTAACCCTGTAATCTGATTTCTACAAGACCAGGGAAAGGATTCTGTTTGGGCTCTAACTCTCAGTACTGGAAGTTGCTCACAGACAAAGCTACGAATTGATCATGAGACGTACCTGGTGAGTTTTTCTTTAATAATGTGTAACACTCTTGCTTTGCTTACTGCCCAAAACCTGTAAAAGGTTGCTTCCTATGGTTGCCCTGTTTTGCTCTCATTTTTGTTTTTACACATTTTAGCAATAGGCTTAATCCAGTTCCAATGATTGCATTATGATCGAAGTTCCCTTGAATCTCTCCATGCTTCTGAAAGCGGTTCCTAGTGAGTCGGAAATTGCAAGCCAATGTTCCATTATCTTTCCACCATCTTAAATTGGGACAAGCTGTACCTTTTTAAATAGTTTGTTTAAAAGCACAAGAGGCAACAGAATATTGAGACAAACCAGGACAAAAAATTAGATATCAGATAAACCTTGGAATCATCGGTTACCTGAGGGACCTTGAGAGAGATAAATTGACTTTTTATTTAAAATATTATAATTGATACACTGTAGTTATGGAAACCTGAGCAAAGTAATTTCATTTAATTGTTACAAAATTATCTCCTTTACTCTGTGAAAACAACCTTCTGATACTTGTATTATACACAATTTAGATATAAAATAATTTAGTTTCATTGATGCCAAATAACTTGCCCAAGATCATAGACCTAGCTGGTTTTCAGAGATTAACTGAACACAGTTCTGACTTCTCAAGAACAATGACTTGTAGTATTACCAGGAATGTAATGTAAAAAGTATTAGCATAAAGTTTTAAGGAAAATGAAAAAAAAAGTGATCTATCCAAATAATCATGAAGATGGAACTTTAATCCAGATAAATCCACCCAGAGGTTTTCCAGATTTATTTGAGGCATTGGTGAGCAAGAAACAAAATTATAACAATAAAGCCTTTCCATACCCTGTTTAAATAGAATATGCTTTCTTAGTTGTTCAAATGTATAGAATTAGAACTCAGATGTAGTAGATATTACATAAACCTTGTCTATTTTGCTACCACAAATAATTTCAGTTTGTGTTGGTAAACATAAATTTCCACTTAATCATATCTTCTCAACAACAATATTTTTCATTTAAATTGGCACTGTTTACATATTACTCTTAGCAATTTGGGAATTTCAAAATGAGGGATTGCTGCAATAATAGTTTGTATTTATTCTTAAAAGTTTGTATTTTCCAAACAAACAGCCCCACTTCTCAAAAGAAGATGTATGGGCAGCCAACAGACACACAAAAAGTGTTCAACCTCACTCATCATCAGAGAAGTGCAAATCAAAACCACATTGAGATATGACATAATCCCAGTAAGATTGACCATCATTAATAAAACAAACAACAACAGAAGCTGGTGAGGATGCAGAGAAAAAGGAATGCTTCTACACTGCTGGTGGGAATGCAAACTACTACAACCTCTTTGGAAGACAGTGTGGCGATTTCTGGAAGAACTAGAAATTGACCTTCCATATGACTCAGCAATCCCCTACTGGGAATTTACCAAGAGAAATTTAAATCATTCTACAAAAAGGATACCTGTACATGCATGTTTATTGAAGCACTATTCACAATAGCAAAAACATAGAACCAATCATGCTGCCCATTAAAACTGGACTGGATTTTAAAAAGTGATATATATACACAGTGGCATATTATGCAGCCATAAAGAAGAACACACATGTGGACTTCATAGCAACTTGGATGGATTTAAAGTCTGTCATACTCAGCGATCTATCACAGAAACAAAGAGCAGAGAACCACATATTCTCACTCATAAGCAGATTCTGAACAATTACAATAATACCTGATCTCAAACCAGGCAAAGTGGAACCTAAAGGGAGGCCCAAACTTTACCTATATGATGACCACTTGTATACCTAATCCTGAATTGTATCCCACATCTTTAAAACAAAAAAATCAAAAATTTTTTAAAAAGAAAACATAAAAAAAACTAAAACTAAAATAAATAAATTATCTGATGTCACTGGCCCTGTGCTCAAAGAAGGGCAGGGCAGCCTCCTTCACCACTCCTGGCTTCTCCCTGGCAAACTTCTACTAAGATTTAAATTGGGCATTTCACTGTGCTGAGCTATCTGCAGGGATGTGAGTTCTCTAGCGCCCCTCTACATTTATATCTTTCTTTTTGTTCTCGCTAATTGAAAAGATGGTATGCTAGCCAGATAACAGCGGTTGTAGAAAGCATGAAATATTCCAGTTCTCTGGGCCCCTTTTTCTCAAGTGAAACCAGGGATTAGATGATATAATGTTACTTCCTCTTGGAATTTTCTAGGTGGTGGTCAAAGTAATTTTGTTTTTCCCAGTACATTATTTCTCCCAGAGAATGTTTTAAGTCTCCATGTAAAGCCTTATTTTATTTTACTATAAAATAGGTTTTGCCCTTAGTGAGTAATTTCAGTCAGCATCAACTTACGGAAGATAGCACATTGGCTTTCGTACCTTTCTAGGTGGAGAAGTACGTCAACTCTGGTGACATAAATGACCTGACTGAAACAAACTAAGACTCCCTTCAGGTCTGTTTATCCAGATTCAAGTGGAGACCAGGATCACACAGGTGTGTTTGTCACATTTGCTATAAGACTTGGTGTGAAGTATGGACAGGAACCTTTTACTTAACTATGCATAGAAAAAAGGGATGCACTCAATTTGACAATAGGGAGAAGAGAAAGTAATACTGATTGAGCATCCCTAATTCAAAATTCAGAAATTTGAAATGTTCCAAAATTTGAAACTTTTTGAGTGCTAATGGGGCACCACAGTGGAAAATTTCACACCTGACCTCATGTGACGGGTCGCAGTCAAAACTTTTTTTCATGCACAAAATTATTTAAAATACTGTATAAAATTACCTAAAAGCCATGTGTCTAAAGTGTATATGAAACATAAATAAGTTTTATATTTAGACTTGGGCCCATCTCCAAGGTACGTTATCACGTATATGCAAATATTCCAAAATCCAGAAAAAAAATCCCAAACCTGAAACACTCCTGGTCTCAAGCATTTCAGATAAGGGATATTCAACCATTAGACATATTACGACCTAGTTCATTCTCTAGACAGCCATTGATATTTTGAAGGGACCTAGTGACTAACATCAGTAATGTTTCTTTGAAGCCACTCAGGGAAGTAAGCTGAATGTGATGTTACAAAAACGTTTGGTCCTGTGTTTTTCAACTGCTCTTAAAGACACTCTTTGCCAAACATTACTGTGGAATCACAAGAACAAAAAAAGCATCTTTAATGATTAAGTATTGGTTGATTGCAAAACTTTAAAGGGGCAAGGGAATTTTTTCAAATGATATACTATAGGGTAATATGCATGTTTGGAGATCTATTCAGGTTTTAGGTCTAAAGACTTGGCTGGGAAGTGGAGAAGGAGTGAAATGTCTGGGCCTGAATTATAACTCATTGTAATAGACTCATCAAGAGAGCTGATAGAAAGTTGGAGGACTTATACTTCCTGATTTCAAAACTTACTGCAAAGCTAAAGTGATTTTTTTTTAAAGTGTAGTACTGGTGTAAGGACATAGACGCCTGAGTTGAGAGTCTGTACATACATCTATGGCCAAGTGGTCTTCAACAATGGTGTCAAAATCATTCATGGGAAAATAATTATTTTTTAATAAAGAGTGCTGGATTGGCTAAATATATACATGCAATAAAATAAAGCTGGACCCCATACCTTGCACCAGATAAAAAAATTAACTCAAAATGGATCAAAGACCTAAAACCAAGAGCTGAAACTATCAAACTCTTGGAAGAACACAGAGGTAAATCTTTATGACCTTTGGTTTGGTGATGGATTCTTAAGTAGGACACCTCCAAAGTAGAACCAAAATAGATAAATTGAGGGGGAATCAAAATGTAAAACTTCTGTGCATCAAAAGACATTATCCAGAAAGTGAAAAGACAAGATATAGCATGGAAGAAAATATTTACAAATTACATATCTTATAAGGGTCTAATTTCCAGAATACATAAAGAACTCTTACAATTCGACAGCAAAAAGACAAACAACCCAATGCAAAAATGGGCAAAGGACTTGGAAAGATCTTTCTATAAATGGTCAAGAGGCACATAAAAGGCTACTCAATGTCATTAGTCATTAGAGCAATATAAATAAAAAATACAGTGAGATGCCACCTCATCAACCAGTGGATTGGCTATAATAATTATTTTTTAAATAGTTTTTTAAAAACAGAAAATAGCAAATGTGAATGCAAATGTGGAGACAGTGGAACCTTTGTGCATTGCTGGTAGAAATGTAAAATGGCTCAGCCACTGTGAAAAATAGTTTGACAATTCCTCAAAAAGTCAAATATAGAATTCCCATCTGTTCTAGAAATTCTACCCCTAAGGTGTATCCCCCAAAAAACTGAAAATATGTACTGAAACAAATACTTGTACAAGATCATTTATTCACAATACTCAACCCAAATGTCTGTCAACAGATGAACGGATAAACAATTATGGTGTACACATACAACAAAATAGTATTCAGTCATAAATTGTAACAAAGTATGGATGCATTGTATAATGTAGATGAACCTCAAAAACATGCTGAGTGAAACACAAAAGGTCATACTGTAAGATTCTCTTTATATGAAATATCAAAATAGGTAGATCCAAAGAAATAGAAAGTGAATTGGTGGTTGCCATGGGCTAGGTAAAAGGAGGAAATGGGGATTAACTGCTTAATGAATACAAGAGGTTTTTTGTGGAGGGGGGAGATAAAAATGTTTTGGAAAAAACAGAGATGGATGTGTGTATGATATTGTGAATGTCATTGAACTGTTCACTTTAAAATTGTTAATTCTATGTTATACAATTTTTGCCTCAATAAAGATTAGTTAATTAATTACAAACCAATTTGAAAAAGCAAAACAATTAATTAAATCAGTGATGGTGGCTCATGACTATAATCCTAGCACTTTGAGAGGCGAGGCAAGAGGATTACTTGAGCCCAGGAGTTTGAGACCAGACCAGGCAGTACGGTAAGACCTTGTCTCTACAAAAACAAAAAAACAAAAAACAAAAATTAGCTGGGCATGATTGTGCACACCTGTAGTCCCAGCTTCTTGGGAGACTGAGGCCAAAGGATCAGTTAAGCCCAGGAGGTCAAGGCTACCATGAGCTATGATCGCACCATTGCATTCCAAGTTGGGCGACAGAGTGAGACCCTGTTTCAAAAAAAAAAAGAAAGAAAGAAAAGAAAAAGAAATAAAGAAATGGAGCTAGTTAAAAGAGAGAGAAAGCTGGTAGAAAATGGTGAAGACAAGTTCCCATGTATCAAATCACACAAGTGATGTTGTTCCTCTCTTGTCTTTTGCTTGAAACATCCTCTATGCTTGTGGCAGTCCCCACACAGCCTCCTTCCAAGCCAGCCTTCTAGGCAGCAACTTTAAAGCCTCCCTCCCCCTCATCCCTGACCCTGCCTTTTGGTTGTAAAAGCACATATGCAATCTTGAGGAGGGAGGGGTGAGGTGGATCGTTTTCTCAAAATAGACCAAACCACCCTGGCTAGTGTGACTGAGGGCAAAATACTAAGATTATAGGTTAAAGAACCGAGAGCTAGATATTTTTATAATTGCAACGATTATAGGACTGGCATTTTAAAACAATTATTACGTTTTTTTCTTTAAGAAGCAAACCCACACACCTAATGCTCATTTTCTATTTTGTATAGGACCTTCTCTCTCCCAGCCTGGTTGCTCCTGATTAAATTCTATGGAATTAGCCCTGCTTTATAACATATGCATAAGTAATGTACAGGCATCCCTGGCTCAGGATCCTGAGATTCACAAAAGTTTCCATGGCCCAGTCTTACTGCTCAGCATGTTAATAATGTCGGCTGGTCAGCTTTCCTACTGTTCAGAAAATTTCACTCCTGTGGCTTCTTGGCTAGTTTCGAGGAATCACTGTATGAGATGAGTGAACTCGGCAGTGTGTTGGTATTTAACTGTGGTCGGACAGTTAAAAAAATGAACAGAGGGGTTAGTTCATAAAAGACATTTATGAGTGATACCCGTTTCCTTGCCGTCCCTAGTATGGTATAAAACAGATCTGTTAATATCTGAGATAAAAGTGGAGGTGCTGAGGATTATTATTTTTAAGTGCCTTGCCTTAGGAAAAAATTAAAAGATACATTAAATGAAAAGATGCTTAAGACAATGTGGTGATTTTGTTCCACAGAAACATTTGGGCCCTTTCCCTGGGAAAGGGGGTTAAAAGGTTGTCAGTGCTTTCTCCGGGGGCTCTGTCTGACAGTGAACATGTGTTTCCTCCCTTTAATCGACTCGCCAGTAGCCAGAAAGCTGCTTGTTTTCTGCAGAGGTTGTCAAAAATGATTTCAGTCTGGAGACGATGAATGATAAAAGAGGTTTTCAAACACGGTTTTGCACTGTAGCATTCACAGCCCCAGAGAGGAAAGATTGTATTACAATCGCAGTGCAAAGGGCCTTGTTTCCTTGGCAGGAAGACAGAGCCTCCTTCAACCTGTTTGATGCATCCTGGTATCTTATGGAACTGAAGATACAGGCCAGGACTCAATTAAGTGGATGCACCAAAAAAGTGGGGCTGTGGAACTCATGTCGAAGAGAAAACCCCAGAACTCACCAGGAGCTCTTCTGTTCTACTGTCCTCAGGTGGCTGGTTCTGTTTGAGAGTTGAGAGTGACTTTTAGGACCAAAGGCAGGACGGACTTCAGAGATCCTAGTGGCAGCCAAGGGCATCGCAGCTTCTCAGCAAGGACCCACTCTGCTGTGGATGCTGCCTTTTCCATAAGCCGTGCAGGCAACTTGGGTGCCATCCGTATTTCCTCCCACGGATTTATGGGCATCATAAGCCATTACTGATGGAGTTTGTGTTAGAAAACTCGAGAGGTTAGTTATGCCTTTCTAAAACACATGACACAACTTAAGCATGCAAAGAAAAATGAGGCTCACCATTCTCTGACATTTCCATTTTCTCAAAAGGGAGAAAAAAATAAAAGCAGCAATCCTTTCAGTTCAGCAGTTCTCTTTTCAAGTACTACCTCATCCCTGTTTCATTATTCCAGAAGACCCCACTTTTGAAAAACCCAGTAAGGTAAACTTGAAACCTATCAGATGAATGATAAACTCTAAAATTATTGTCATTCCAAACATAAAATTATATCCTCCACTTTACATGCACGTCAGGATTCATTGCACAGTCACTTTTGCCAAAAGGAGCTCCCTAGAGCATGGATGCAATTCCGTTTACAAAAAAACAAAATTTGATTTATCTACAACTCTTCAGGAACACATCAGCGATATAAATCAAGGTGTTGGACACAAAGACTCTTAAGAATTTCCCATTAAGCTCTCAAACTGCAAAAGAAAAGCCTAGACAAAAGTTTCCTAGAACCTAAGGCTGAAAACATGTTTCACACAGAAGGTTTTTATTATTATCTTCTTAACGATATACATGGATACGACTTAAATCTTTTTGCTCTGCTTGCATAACCAGATTCCATAACATCTCCAGAGCAGTAACTTGTAATGCTTTCTTTATTATTTCTGACAATATTTAAAATATTTTTAGCTCACCAATAGTGAATAGTTCTGCCACTATAGAAAGATCAGGCTGATAGACAGCTACTACATCCAGTAGCCCAGAGGACCAATTAGAGGAGACTTGGGCAAACTGAGTGCTGGACAAACTTTTGCATCTGATTCTAATTTTTTTAAAGCTATACAATTTTGTCACCACACAACTCATTCTGTGAACACAATCAGGGCAGTGTGGATGGGGAGGGTCAGAGACACCACATAACAGGTGCATAGAGCAAGTTGGGTTGCACATTTCAAACAGGCATTCCAGACTCCAATCATTAAATATATTGCTGGTTCCAGCTTTCACTGTCTAAGCTAATGACATATGCCACGAAATGACAAATGTGATAGTCACAGGGAAGGACAAACTTTCAGCTGGTAACAACCTATGCAAAGTCTGAGCTGATGGTCTTCCCAGTGCCAACATATTTGGCCAATGTCAGAGCGATTTGACTAAGTGGGCTCAATCAACTGTTTTCAGTCTATTATAGTTCGTAATCCCTATTCAGGATAGAGTGTGCGGCAGCCTAATGAATGTGGTAATGGAATCCTTGTGTATGTTTTTCCACAGCAGGGCGCAGATTAGCATAAGTGTCATATTCTGTAGGCTTGCCCAATCTTATGTCTCAGGCGTTGCATATGCTGGGGGTGGGGGTGGTTCAATTGGATAATAATAAGATGAATATGGCCTGCATATGCAGAGAGAGCATACCATTTTTAGAAAGCAATCTGTAATAAATCTCACCTGGAGGTGCACTATGATAAATTAACTTTGCACTTTTGCTTAAAAATGTAATACTTTACACCAAGGATCCTGTAATCTGAGAAAGGAAGAATTAGATTGAGTTTCATGCAGAGCTTTAAAGAATGTTGTCATTTTTGACCATGGAGTTGAGGATACTTTACAGTTCTCCTGGTTTGCCATATTTGTGGCCAGTTCAAAGCTCGATTTGCATGTCATGATTACTCAGAACTGATGTTTTGCTCTCAGAGATGCCAAATGGGAGGGAAAGATACTCTTGATAGGAAAATTTCACAGAGAGAAACGGGGAGGGGGGAGTGGAGAGGTTGAAAAAATAAGTTCACTTTCCTGTTCTGCTTGAAGAATTGTTGCTTAGAAGCCAAATGGAAAGGCAAGCTACAAGGAACTTTTTCAAAAGGCATTTTCTTCCTGCAGTTCTTAGAAAGGCATGATTTAGCTTGATTCTACCCAGATCATTTAGAAGTTTTCTTAAGATAGGAATTACACCTCATAGCACTCACACTATTTTGCATTCTAGAAAACTATTGTCAAACTCCTTTCTGACTCTAAACAAGTCCACAATAGCCAAGATATGGAATCACCTAAGTATCCATCAGCAATGAATGAATAAAGAAAACGTGATATATATTCAGTCATAAAGAAAGAGAAAAATCCTGTCATTTGTGACACCATGGATGAAACTGTTAAGTGAAATAAGTCAGATACAGAAAAGCAAATACTTCATGATTTCACATATATGTGAAATCTAAAAGAGTTGAACTCACAGAAGTAAAAAGTAGAACAGTGGTTACCAGGGGCTGGTGGGGATGGGCATGGGGAGATGTTGGTCAAAGGATACAAAATTGGAGCCCAACTGGAAGAATAAATTCAAGACATCTATTGTACAGCATGACTGTAGTTTTAAAATATACTGTACTTTTGAAAATTGCTAAGGGAGTAAAAACTTAGAGTTCTCACCACAAAAAATAATTACGTGAGGTAATACATATGTTAATTAGCTCGATTTAGCAATTCCACAGTGTATATGAATTACAAAGCATCATGTTATAAATGATAAGTATATACAATTTATCAATTAAAAAATGTTAAGTAATGATCCCAGGTTCTGTGACTTCAGCAAAACTTAAGTGAAACTTAAGGTAAATGTGGGAGCCCCCATCCCTCACCCCTCACCTCCCTTTCTGCTATCAATGCAAAAGTCTGAATCATTAGCCTCATTGGGTCATACAAATGGAACTCCATAGATTTTCTTTTCCAGTTCCTCCCTGTTTTGGCCTCTATAGCATATGTGTTAAAGAGAGAAGGGTGGGTGAAGGGTGAGAGAACTACCAATGAACGTTACTCCATGTCTCCTTAGGGAAGGAGGTGCTGCTCGGAGAACCCCCAAGTTTATGACTTGATTAAGGAAAGTGTAGGCCTGAGAGTGTAGGTCTGTGACAAGCTTACCACTTAAGTGGCAGTTCAGTATGACTAATCAAAGAGGTTTTCCTGGCACCCAGTAAGTATCAATATATAAAGGCTGGGATAGAAAAGCATGTCTTGTTGCTCTTAAGCATGGCGGCAGGGGATCAGTCTGAGCCTATTAATCAGCCTAAGGTAAGTGCTGTCTCTATCTCATATTTTAATCTCCTCCTTTTTGCTGTGTTAAAGAAATTGCACCTGTGGCTGAAATAACATTAGAATTGAAATTGTTTGCCAAGTGAATGAGACAATCAAACCAGTTGTTTAGAGTTGAGGACTAAATATGAATCTCATTTTACCTCGCTATCCATACATTTCTCACTAATCATCATAACTCAGTCTATTTAAATTTCATAGAAAATGTAGCTCGTCATGGAGTGTCATTAATATCTGTTTGCAATGTTTCCAGCCTGGACTGAGCAAATCTCAAGAAAGTCAGCCCATCTCCTTTTTTGTGTTGGGCAGGGGAGTGGGGACCAGGTTTGAGGATCTAAGCTACCCTGCTTCAGTGTCTTCAGGGACAGTCACCTTCCAGTTGCCAGCTTTCTTCCCAAGCATCTCTTCCTTTCAAAAAGGGTTTCAGCAGAACAAGACTCCACAAGAAAAAGGCTCCAGCCCCTGCCTCCATGTTGACCTATCTTTCCAATTTAGCTTTTCATTAACAAATGCCGGGCTCGGTGGCTCAGCCTGTAATCCCGCGCCTTTGGGAGGCTGAGGTGAGTGGATTGCCTGAGCCCGCGGGTTCCAGACCCGCCTCAGCAACTTGGCGAGACCTCATCTCTACAATAAATCAAAAATGAGCCGGGCGTGGCAGCGCGCGCCTGTAGTTCCAGCTACTTGGAAGGCTGAGGCGGAAGGATCGCGGGAGCCCAGCAGGTCGAGGCTGCGGTGGCCGGGAGTGGCCACTGCACTCCAGTCTGGGCGACAGAGTGAGACTCCAACTCAAAAAAAAAAAAAA
>CAUYQG010252920.1:0-12598 GCA_963574415.1 Tarsius wallacei
TCCGCCTCAGCCTTCCGAGTAGCCGGACCTACAGGCGCGCGCTACCACGCCCGGCTAATTTTTTTTTTTTGATTTATTGTAGAGATGAGGTCTCGCTTGCCCTGGCGGGTCTCGAACCCGCGGGCTCAGGCAATCCACTCACCTCAGCCTCCCAAAGGCGCGGGATTACAGGCTGAGCCACCGAGCCCGGCTAATTTCTTATTTATTGTAGAGACGAAGTCTCGCCAAGTTGCCCAGGCTGGTCTCGAGCCCGTGGGCTCAGGCAATCCTCTCACCTCGGCCTCCCAAAGTGCGGTGATGACAGGTTTGAGCCACCACCCCTGGCCAGAAAAAGTTTTAAGCTAAAATACTTACCTTGGTTTTCAGTTGCTACCTCTGCGTGACTGACTTGCAATTTCTTTAAAAATCCACTACCAGTTTTAATAATTCTATCATCAATAGAGTCACAAAATCAGACTACAAATAAATGCTTGATTATTATTCAAATCAGTGAACAATTTGCTTACATCATTGATAGATGATTATGGTTATGACACAAATATTGGTTGATATTTTCATGTACTTTGACGTGAAAGACAAAACCAAAACAGTGGAGATGCACGTTGGAATGTCACCAATTCCTCATGACATGAGAGCCATTTCTATGCTGAATCAGGTCATAGTTTTCAGTACGGGAACACTATATCCTCAATTTCTTTTCTTTTCTTTTTTTTTTTTTGAGTTGGAGTCTCACTCTGTCACCGAGACTGGAGTGCAGTGGCCACTCCCAGCCACCGCAGTCTCAACCCGGGCTCCGGAGATCCTTCTACCTCAGTCTTCCGAGTAGCCGAAATTACAGGTGCGCGCTACCATGCCCAGCTGATTTTTGATTTATTGTAGAGATGAGGTCTCGCCAAGTTGCCCAGGCGGGTCTCAATCCCGCAGGCTCAGGCAATCCACTCACCTCGGCCTCCCAAAGCACGGGATTACAGGCTGAGCCACCGAGCCCGGCACCTCAATTTCTTAATGTTATCCAGAATGTAACAGCTGCAGATTTGATACACTTTTAATTTTAATCTACAAAATTAACATTTTTAAAATCATTTTTTTAAGTCTACGCAATCCAAAAACAATAAACCAAGTCCCATTTTATAGCATTAATCAATTTCTCTAGTGTAAACACTTCTAAGATGGCTGATTTCTTTCTTTTGAGTCAGGGTTTCATTCTGTCACCCAGACTGGAGTGCAATCGCATGATCATATCAATCACGACTCATGGCAGGCTTGGCTTCCTAAACTCAGGCGATCCTTCCACCTTAACATCTGGAGTAGCTGGGACTACAAGCATACCACCATACCTGACAAATTTTTTTTTTTTTTTGTAGAGAAGAGGTTTCACTATGTTGCCCAGGCTGGTCTCAAACCCCTGAACTTAAGCAATCCAACGCCTCGGCCTCTCAGTGTGCTGGGATTACAGGTGTGAGCCACCATACTGGGCCGATGACTGATTTCAAGGTATTATCCTGACATCACTGAACTTGGAGTTGAAAAGAGATACACAGTAGCACACTGTTACCTGTTTCCCCCACACAGATTTGACAGATTTAAATAACAGTAAAATGTAGTAAGATCCCAAAGTAGTAAGTTTGGAGTCTCTATTACTTTTGTCTTGATATAATTTATTTAGTGGCAAGCTGACATTACTTAATTGTTAATAACTGTACTTGAAAATTGTCTCTCAAAATTCCCGTACATTTGGCCACCAGCTCTCCACAAACTGGTATATTTACCGACTCTAGCACTTCCTGGGAGGGCGATAGGCAGTAAAAGAGAAACAGAAACAAGGTGTCACCTCTCTCCTCCCTGGGCATTGGTTTCTGAATCTGGCTGGAAATGGAGACAATGCAAGAAGCGATATGAAGACACCACTGTACTTTGGGCCCTAAGCCCAGGCTTACTTGCAATGGAATAGAGGTTGTTTATTCATCTTGTTCTTGCTTGCCGGATGCGGTGGCTCATGCCTATAAGCCCAGCAACTTGGGAGGCAGAGGCACTTGAACCAAAGTGAGACTGGGCCCTTGGTTGCTTTAAGGTGGTTGGTAGGTTATGCAGGGAGGACCTATAGGGAAGGCAGAATCAAGAGAAATCAGGCAGGGTCGTCAGGATGATGGCTGTGATGCTGTCCTAGGGTGAGCGGGTCTTTGCAAACCTGCCCCCCAAACGTCCAGGGGGCTGAGAGGCTGAAGAAGGACACTGGCAAATCCATTTCCTCAGAAAGAAACATTCAATGGGGATTTACAAATAGAAGCCACGTCTGGGTGGCTGTGAGAAGGTGGACCCCTGCCTCCACCCTCCAGAAAGGATTTTTGTATAGTCAGCTTTTGGGGTAAAACATGAGCAGCTGGTCATGTCTTAGACCCTTCGGCCAAACTCCTGACTATTGGGAAAGTTAGATAAGCACCTTTATGAGGGATTATCGATGCTGCAGACATTGTTTCTTGACCCAGCTGCAGGAATACTTTGCTACCGAGGAGTCAAACATTGGTCAATATGGTGGTTTCTCTTCAAGATGGCGTTACTCTTGCCATGCAACAAGCTGTTTTCCTACAGGTGCCTACCTCTGCTGCATCTTTAAGCTAACGCAGCACACTCATGTACGCACCACCCACCGACTGGCTCATGGAAGGACTCTTCAGGCCCCCAGGGGTTTACGGTACTGGCAGGAATTATTCCAAACCTTCCTATGTGTCCCCAGCCTGTTCTCTCAGATATCCCTCACAACCACATCTGGACCTGCTGAACTTGGCCTCGAATCTCTGAAGGTTCAACTCTTGGATCCATCTCACGATTCTGGAATGAAACATACTTTAAAAATGATATTTGTTGGTGGCTAGGGTCAGTGACATAAACATCTTATAAACTTCTGGTGGGAATGTAAATTAGAATTTTTTTTTTTTAGAGTACAGTTTGGCCAAACTTGTTTATTTATTTTTGTAATTGGAGTCTCACTCTGTCGCCCAGGCTGGAGTACAGTGTCACGCTCACGGCCACCATGGTCTTGACCTGCTGGGCTCAGGCGATCCTTCCACCTCAGCCTTCCAAGTAGATGGAACCACAGGCATGAGTCACCATGTCCGGCTAATTTTTTGATTTATTATAGAGACGAGGTCTCGCCAAGTTGCCCAGGCTGGTCTCGAACCTTTGGGCTCAGGCAATCCTCTTGCTTCGGCCTCCCAAAGTGCCTGGATTATAGGCTTGAGCCACCACACCCAGCATCCAAATTTGTTAAGAGTCTTTAAAATGTCCATGGTCTTTGACCCAGTAGTTCTACTTCTAGGAATAAATGTTACAGAAATATTCAGAGAGGCTGCAAAGATATTTATGTAAAAGATGTATATTATTTGTTGTAGAAAATAATTAGAAACAACCTAAACAACAATATAGTTGTATTCAAATTAATTATAAGCCCATACTAGAAAACATATAGTCACTGAAAAATCATGCTTTTAAGTCATGTTTAATAAGATAGGTAACGGCAGGGCATGGGGTGCATGCCTGTAATCCCAGCACTTTGGGAGGCCAAGGCAGGAGGGTCGCTTGAGTCCAGGAATTTGAGACCAGACTGGGAAATGTAGTGAGACTTCATGTCTACAAAAAATAAAAAAATTGGCTGGACTCGGTGGCTCAGCCTGTAATCCCAACACTTTGGGAGGCCGAGGCATGTGGATTGCCTGAGCCCATGGGTTCGAGACCAGCCCAGGAAACTTGGCAAGACCTTGTCTCTACAATAAATCAAAAAGTAGCTGGGCATGGTGGCGCGTGCCTGTAGTTCCAACTACTTGGAAGGCTGAGGCGGAAGAATCACCAGAGCCCAGCAGGTTGAGACTACAGTGACCAGGAGCGTGCCACTGTGCTCCACTCCAGTCTGGGCTACAGAGTAAGACTCCAACTCAAAAAGAGTAAAAATAAAAATAAAAAATTAGTTAGATGTGGTGGTGTGTGTCTGTGGTTCCAGCTACTGGGGAGGCTGAGGCAGGAGAATGGCTTGAGCAGAGGCCTTCAAGGCTGCAATGAACTATGATCATATCACTGCACTCCATCCTGGGTGATAGAGTAAGATCTTTTCTCAAAAAAAAAAAAAAAAGTAATAATTTTGATATGATAAAAAGTGAACAAAGCAGGAAATAAAACTATGCATGCAATGTGATTATTGAGATACAATTCACATGCCACACGATTCACCCATTTATTTTTTTTTCTGTCTGCATATACATTTAAAATTTACAAGTATATAGGAACAAACAAAAAGGAAATATAGTAAAATGCTACCAGTGGTTACCCATATTCATTATGGGTGATTTCTATTTTCCTTTTTTAAAAATAGCCTATATTGTCAATTTTTCTAAAATTACCACGTTCATTTCTGAGATCAGAAAAAATTTAAATGCAAATTTTAAAAGGTTGGCTTATGACGGTCTGTAGCTCCTTAGCTTGTCACGCTGAACATAAAGATTGCAAATCTTATCCCATAAATAGGTACAACTATTATATACTATAATACTTACAAATTTTAAAAAGTAAAAACAAAATAAACTTAACGGACAAAAAATAAAAAATAAATGGGTGAATTGTGTGGCATGTGAATTATATCTCAATAAACCTGTTAAGAAAAGGGGGAAAAAGTTTGCCAATCTATATATCGAATGCATTTTTTCCAAAGGAATACTCTTCTAATTTTATAAAAAGAAGTAATAGAAAATAAGATTGAGTTGACTGAGTTTACTTCGTAATCAAATTGGAAATGTAAACAAAAAATAGTTAGATACAAAACTTTGTTTTAGTCACAGTAAAAAATAGCTCCTATGGGAAAGGATTAAAATTACAGGATACATTTATAGTTGGAGTCCCCTGAAAATTTTCTAAAAGAGCCTTTTAAAATGGAAGAGAAGCAAATGCACTATGGAAGGAAATGTGTTCATTTAGTGGATCTACTTTACAATTGAGTACCTGTTCGGGTGATGTTGAAGGATTTACTCGGCCACACCAAAGTCATGTCCAAGACCGTACAACATTTAACCAAAAAATATTAGGAAGGAAGGTTCAGTATCTTAAGAATAATAGCATTTTAATTTTTAATTACATTTGCTGCCATTGCAATCAATATTCATTAAGTGGTCTAAAACCAAAATGACACTCTTCGGAGTGCTGCTGTGTGAATTATTCAAAGGAAAGTTTTTGGAAAAATGCAACCAAAGAGTACAGTGTGACTTTCACAATTCTGCACTTTCTTCTTCTCATTGTGCTGCTTTTCTGTTTTGCCATCACTCTCTCATGTTCCGATTTCACCCAGATTCGCTCTTTTCTTACTACCTTTGGCTTTTAGATCTCATGATTTCAAGCTTGATTATAGTCTATCTCTTATTATTCTCCCTTTAAAGTGTTTTTATTTTGATTGATGTGTCAGCATCTCAAAAAGTGGTGCTTAGTTGTTTTCTTGTATTCCCCTGAACCAGCATCGAGCAAAAAATTTACACTGGAAAAATTTTGTGAGTTTGAATTTATTTGACTCTCCTGTAAAAGGCTAATTTAAAATTATACATTCAATCTTTGGCCTTAAGCAAAATAGGTAATATCCTGGGGCTTGATGGGTTTGTCAAAACAACCCTTCAACTATAATCCAAGTTGTGTCAAATTTAGGTTATTTGCAACTTGAATAAAAATGCTCACAAGTCACATCTCAAATAATGGACTCTCAGAGTCTGTGAAGGCTTTTTAAAAAGTTCATGGAAAATGCATGTTATGAAAAAACTATGCATGGTTTATAATTTTTTTTTACACCAAAACAAACTCATACTCATTTTTTATAACATGTCTCAACAAGACTTAGTTTGAGGCCCTAGGAAGGACAAGACATCAGTTTGAAAAGAGTCTGTGTCAGAGCACCATAAATTCTGCTAAAATTGAAGCAGGAATAACATCACATTTATGGTTAAGCTTGGGTGGAAGAATGGTGAAATCATTGATGTTTTACAAAAAATCTGTGGGGACAATCCCCCCCGCCAGAATCAGAAATGACAAATGGAGAACTCATTTTAAGATGGGATGAGACAGCCAGGCTTGGTGGTTCAGCCTGTAATCCCGCGCCTTTGGGAGGCTGAGGTGAGTGGATTGCCCTAGCCCGTGGGTTCGAGACCCGCCTGGGCAACTTGGCGAGACCTCATCTCTACAATAAATAAAAAAAATCAGCCGGGTGTGGTAGCGTGTGCCTGTAATTCCAGCTACTTGGAAGGCTAAGGCAGAAGGATCGCTGGAGCCCAGCAGGTCAAGGCTGCGGTGGCTGGGAGTGGCCACTGCACTCCAGTCTGGGCGACAGTGAGACTCCAACTCAAAAAAAAAAAAAAGATGGGAGGAGATGATGTTGAAGATGAAGCCTGCAGTGACAGACCATCTACGTTATTTTGCAAGGAAAAAATTTATCTTGTTTGTGCCCTCATTGAAGAGGACTTATGAGTAACAGCACAAACAATAGCCAACACTATAGACCTCTCCACTGGTTTCATGTACATGATTCTGATTGAAAATTAAAGCTGAGCAAAATTACCACTCCATGGGTGCCCAAATCACTGGGCCCAGATCAGCTGCAGACAAGAGCAGAACTTTCAATGGAAATTTTAAACAAAGGGGATCAATATCCTGAAGGATTTCTTCAAAGAGATGTAACAGGAGATGAAACATGGCTTTACCAGTACAATCCTGAAGACAAAGCACAATCAAAGCAATGGCTACCAAGAAGTGAACACAGTCCAATCAAACCAAAAGTTAAATAGTCAAGAACAAAGATCATGGCAACAATTTCTTGGGATGCTCAAGACATTTTGCTTGTTGACCTTTTGGAGGGCCAAAGCATGATAACATCTGCTTATTATCAGAATGTTTTGAGAAAGTTAGCCACAGGTTTAGTAGAAGAACACCCAGGAGAGCTTCACTAGAGAGTCCTTCTACACTATGACTATGCTCCTGCTTATTCCTCTCATCAAACAGGGGCAATTTTTGTGATAGTTTTGATGGAAAATTATTAGCATCCACCTGACAGTCCTGATTTGATTTCTTCTCACTTCTTTTTGTTTCCTAATCTCAAAAAATTCTTTAAAGGGCATCCATTTTTATTTTATTAATAGTGTGAAAAAGACCACTTTGACATGGCAAAATTCCCAGGACTCTCAGTTCTTTTAGGATGGACCAAATAACTGGTATTATCACTTATAAAAGTGTCTGGCACTTGATGGAGCTTATGTTGAGAAATAAAGTTTATATTTTATATTTTTATTTTTTAATTCAATTTTTCCACACACTTTTTGAAGCCCCCTTATGTTTCCTCTCATCCAAAAAGCACAATATGGCCAGGCACGGTAGCTCATGCCTATAATCCCAGCACTTTGGAAGGCCGAGGTGAGAGGATTGTCTGAGCCCATGGATTTGAGACCAGCCTGGGCAACTTGGCGAGACTGTATCTCTACAATAAATCAAAAAATTAGCCGGGCGTGATGACACGTGCCTGTAGTTCCAGTTATTTGGAAGGCTGAGGCAGAACTATCGCCTTGAGGCTGCTGTGGTGGGAGCGTGTCACTGCCCTCCTGCCTGGGTGACAGAGTGAGAGACTCCAACTCAAAGAAAAAAAGGCACAGTACAAGTACCCAAAAGAAGTGGAAAGGAAGTAAAAGGCAATAAATATAATTCCATTTCCCCAGCCCCTCAGTCACCACACAGAGTGAAAACACAAAAACATTTCTGGCAAAAATATAAATGATGATGTCTACCTCTGAGGTTACAAGAAAGAGGAGCCATGGGTTTTCTCCTGTTGTATCTGCAATGTTTGGTGCAAATAAGATGAAGAGTTAACACCTTAAATCTAGGTGGTGGGTACAAGGGTACCTGTCATGTAAATTACTGAACTTTTAAGTAAGAAGAAAAGAGAAAGGGAGAAGGTACTAATACCTATATTTCGATCAATCAGAGAAAAAGGTTTCTGGGCCCTGCATCTTTCCTGAAAAACAGCCCAGCAGGTGGGAATCTATTTATACTCTTCAGAGCTTAAGCAGACCTTAAGTTATATATAGGTACAAGACAAATGCAAATCTTTGGAAAGTGCTGCAATAACTTGTGAGGTATGTCTTGAGTCCAGATCTTTCCAATAGACTGTTGGCAAATGTGAGCCATCGTTCTGTATAAAGAAGGTGAAAGTGCTTGATTTTTTCAAGATGTAACTCACCAGGAAAAGCATTATAAAGGAGTCTGGGAAATTCAGCATAAAAAATGCACACTAGCAAAATACATTTCCATGGAGAAAAAACATAAGCAACTGCAACCTACAAGAAGCTAAAAAATAGTATGAGGCGCTTTCCTCCACAGGATTCGGAATGTTGAGATAAAGAAACACCATATGATGGGCTGAAGAATGCTGAACATTCAGGGTGCTCAACAAGCAGAAATAAGCCTGTTACTGCTTCCTGGAATAAACTGATACTCCTGCTGGGAGGCGTGGAAGCTGGCTTGGCCAACTGAGTCATGTCTTCTCAGAGTGTGAATTGGAAAGGTACTGAGAACCAGTTATGGTCCCAAACCACTTATCACTATGTTTCTTCTAATTCACATGGAAATGAATGACACTTAGGAGTAATCTGACATTGATGTTCTTGGCAGAAAACCAAAAAGCATCTGTTTCTCTGGGAGTGTCTAAAGGTAGTGAATGGCTGTCTCCATAGATGATTTTGATGAGTAGGTTGAATCTCTTGGACCTGACTTTAATACCGCAACAAAGGGGGTTGGCATCTCATGAATTCTGGAAAGATTGTGTTTGCCAGGAGGCTTGCTGACCCAGTCGAGATTTTTTTTTGCCCCTGTGCCAACAGAAGTGAGTTTATTGAAGAAAAATCATAACTTAAGAGCAATAATAGCAGCTACTACCTATGAGCAGAGGGACCAGACCTTCTTCGATGCTCCATAAGCTTCGCTTTATTTAATTCTATTGCAACCCTTTAGGAAGGAACGATTATTATTGTAAACACGGAGAAGAGAACGCTGAGCCTCAGAGAAGTTAAGGGATGTCTCCAAGGTCACACAGGTGGTGAGTGATGGAGCTAGCACCATCAGACCAAGTCCATCAGACCCAAGCCTCTGCTCTAATTGCTGATATGACAGGAAGCGACACCCTATGATGACATGAATGTCTTCTTATTCTCCAAATTTAGTGACTTAAAATTCAGTTTCTTTTCACCACTGTTTGCTCTTGAAAATAATGTTACTTACTCCTTTATACCTCCTGTCACAAGAGCAAGGGCTTTTACTATATGCTAGTATTATTAGTATCAGAATTATGCATTTGTATTAGTATATATTACACATTCATTTCCTTGGGTTGCCATTAAGTGTCACAAGCTGGGTGGTTTAAAATGACAGCCATTTATTTTCTCACAGTTCTGAATGACTGAAAGTCTGAAATCAAGGTGTCAGCAGGCCATCGTCTCTCCAAAGGCACTAGGGACATATCCCTCCTTGCCTCTTTCAGTGTTTGGTGGTCCCCAGAAATCCCTGGTGTTCCTTGGCCTGCAGCTACATCTCTCCAATTTCTACCTCCATTGTCATGTGGACTTCTTTCCTGGGTGTCTCTGCGTCTTTGTCTCTCAATCTTTTTTCCTTATAAGGATGCCAGCTATTGGCTCTAGCAGCCGTCTCAATCCAATTTGATCTTATTTTAACTTGAGCACATCTGTAAAGATACTAGTTCCAAATAAAGTCACAGTCAAAGAGTTCAGATGAACATGAATTATGGGGAGGTGCTATTCAACTCAGCATACCATCGAAGAGGTTGACCAGTTCTCCAGGCCCCAACCAGTGTTCCAGGCACGGATAAAAACTTTCAGGAATATTCCATGGTTCCCAGGGCTAAATTCCAGTGTCTGTCCTCCTTCCAGACCAGAGCAGCCTCCAGGACTCAAATCCACAAACAATAGCCCCTGGAAACCTCTGAAAGTCGTGGACCAAGAATGAATATTGACAACACACACCACACCTTCCATGCAAATGAGGGGCACAGAGAAACTTGAAACACAGACCCACCACCCCCCTCCCAGTGCCTTACTAACGACAAGGGCACAACCAGGGATCAGGCCTGGAGGGGGCCAAGTCATCCTTCTCCCAGCCATTCAGCATTTCATCACTTGCTCTGCACTCAGCCTGTGCCTTCCCTGCCCAAAGGTGGGTCCGTGAGGTGGGTCTGGGCCCAGTCCAATTTCTGTTGCAGGGAATCTCTCTCTCAAGAAAAGAATAAGACGTTGGAGACCCTGGGGTCTCGGGGAACGGACTCCATCCACTTTGTTGCCCTGCTTGGTTTCCTCTGCCCTTTCTCACCTTTCCATTTGCTGTGAGACCTTGATGTCCTTGACTTGGAGGAGCTGTCCTCCCCAGCTTCTGACTTGGAAGAAACCCTACCAGATGCCTCAGTCACACCTGAAGAGGCCTGAATTTAAATCGTGTTCCTAAAGCCAAGAATCTGTAGCTTGGTTGTAACAGACTTGTTGACACCACCCCAAGTCTTTTTTGGTAAAGAACCAGGCTAAAGGCAGGGCTCAGTGGCTCAGCCTGTCATCCCAGCACTTTGGGAGGCCGAGGCGAGTGGACTGCCTGAGCCTGAGGGTTCGAGACCCACCCGGGTCACTTGGCGAGACCTTGTCTCTACAATAAATCAAAAAATTGGCCAGGCATGGTGGCACGTGCATGTAGTTCCAGCTACTTGGAAGGCGGAGGTGGAAGGATCGCCGGAGCCCAGCAGGTCGAGGCTGCTGTGGCCGGGAGCGGCCACTGCACTCCAGTCTGGGCGACAGAGTGCGACTCCAACTCAACAACGAAAAAAGAACCAGCTTGAGCCCAGGAGTGTATCCGCAGAGCCTTCCCTCTCCTCATTCAGAAGTGGCTCCAGCCATGAATCTGGGATCCAGCCTGCCTTCCCCTGTCCTCAGTGCTTCCAGCAACCCAGCTGAGTGCCCCAGTCCCCTCTGGATCCTACTTCCTGTTCCCACACTGAAGCTTGGCACCAGATCTCTCATGCCAAGCTCTGTTCTACCTGATTTGCACACTAGGCAGCTTCCTGGTTTTCCTGCTCTGCCCTGGATGGAACCTATTGGAACTTATAACAACCTGGATTAGAGCCAAGCATGCCAAAGCTCTGGTGCTCTCTGCCGTCACCCGAGTCAACTTCGTACCTTGCTAGAATCAACCAGCACAAGTCCCAGGGCCCAGTGAGTAGGGTAGGGGATCCTTTTCCCTTTCCGTCAGCCCTGTGTGGCTGTGGTTCCATGGGGACCCCTGTCCCAGAGCAGTTATGGTACCCTGAAGACATATCGCCATCTCTTGGGACCAGCTCGAGGAATTCTAGCATTGAGGAAGTCATGATTCCAAAGAAACTACTGATCACACCCTCATCCTGGTGAGCTAAGACCTGTTATGAGGGGAGAGTTAGTCTTCACTCCACATCTGAACTCTTCCTTTCATCTCCCTGCAGCAAACAGCAACTTGCCCTGTTTTGCTTCTTCCAGGGATGTCTTAGCCTTGCCCGAGAACAGAGTCTCCCTACAAGACCCTCACTCTGGCTCTAAATAGTTGCATTCTAGGTGGGATTATCTCTTCCTGAAAGATGCTTTTTTTCACTTAGTATATCTTGACCCCTTTCCACAGCTGCACATAAACTGTGCCTGGCACTGTGCAAGATACAGTTCCCTCGGAGTTTACAGGGTAAACTATAACAACTCTTTAGCCTTTGGTTGTTCATATCCTGCCCTCTTGATGTGTATTTTGGCCATTTTCTTTTCTTTTTAGAGTGGAAAATAGAGTTTATTTAGAAAGTAAATTAGAGAGAGAAAGAGAAGATTCACCTCCCCAAGATAGGGGAGGGAGCCAAAGCCAGGAAACATGGCGACGGCCATAGCTCTAAGAGCACATGCCCACACCAGAGTCTAGTGAGGCAATGGTCTACACTGGCCATTTTCAATGGTTGTACAACACCAACAATCTTGCAGTGCACATCCTTGTACGTGCATCTTTGCACAGTTGTGTGAGCATTTCTGCATGGTAAATTCCTGGAAGTAGGATTGCTGGATCAAAGAAAATCATTCTTAAACTTTTTTTTTTGGAATCAGAGTATCACTCTGTCGTCCAGACTGGAGCACAGTGGCATGCTCACGACCACCACAGCCTCCACCTGCTGGGCTCAGGCTATCCTTCCGCCTCAGCTTTCCAAGTAGTGGAACTACAGGCATGCACCATCGAGCCTGGCTAATCTTTTTTGATTTATTGTAGAGATGAGGTCTCACCAAGTTGCCCAAGCTTGTATTGAACTCGTAGGCTCAGGCAATCCTCTTACCTTAGCCTCCCAAAGTGCTGGGAATATAGGCATGATCCACCGCACCTGCTTTTTTTTCATTCTTAAGCTTAAAAAAAATCAATTTTGTTGTTGGGCGTGGTAGCTCATGCCTATAATCCCTGCACTTTGGGAGGCCAAGGTGAGAGGATTGCCTGAACCCACGGGTTCGAGACCAGCCTGGACAACTTGGTGAGACATCATCTC
>CAUYQG010252926.1:0-13830 GCA_963574415.1 Tarsius wallacei
ACTCCAAAGTTGCAGATAGTTCCTAGCTGGGTTGGTTGCCTGAGAACATCTGAGGCCCTGAGGCTGACTGCACCTTGACATTCAGATTGCAGATTGCCTGATGCCAAGGTGGGAGGTGGGTAAGATACATTGCCATAGAAACTTCTCAACACTCTTGAGAACTTTTCTGAGCATACTCTGCACAATGTTGTTACTCCTAATCCCCTTCCTAATTCCTACCAGGGACTGCTAAGAGTGCACACATGCAGGGTGCTTTATCTCCTTTACCCTGAACTATCCCAGAAGGCCCAAAACAAACAGAAAACTTGGGAAATCCTCAGACCTCTGCCCTTGGCATAAACTGGCTGGGAGCTTCTTTGAAGCAACACTTGCCAAAGAGAAGTCTCACAGTCACCATCATAGACACCTTTCTCCTCCTTGCTAGAGGTCAACATTACAGCCAACCACATCAGATATAATGCCTCAGCTTTGAGGAAAATCTCACCCTAAGTTCCAGCTAACAACACTTTCCAACACTCTAGCCACTCAGGATGTTGTGAGCCAGTGCAGGTACACAGCCCAGGGCTGCCACATCTGACATTTGAGAAACTCACCACATCAAGGTTATATATAACCAAGGAAAATTTACAGTGCCCTCATCAGTCCCCTGTTAACCAAAGAAGTAATTGTCTGCATGAATGACAAGGAACCAGAAAAAATAATTCTGACAACATTAAAAAAAAAGAGTAATTCAACATCCCCCAAAGACCACACCAGCTTTTTAGCAATGAGCCCTAATCAAAATGAAATGTGTGAAATTCCAGATATAGATTTCAAAAGGGTTGATGATAAAATTGGTCAATGAAATTCAGGATACAATTTGAAACCAACATAAAGAAATTAAAACAAACAAACAAAAAATCTATTCAGGACATGGATGAAAAATTCTACAAAGAAATACACACACACACACACACACACACACACAGAGAGCGAGAGAGAGAGAGAGAGAGAGATGAGAGAGAGAGATGCTAGTGTGGGTGCAGAGAAAATGGAGCACTTTTACACTGTTGGTGGGAATGCAAGCTAGTTCAACTTCTATGGAAAGCAGTGTGGTAATTCCTCAAAGAACTAAAAGTTGACTTTCATTATGATCCAGCAATCCCTCCTCCGGGAATTTATTTGGAGGAGCATAACTCATTCTGTGAAAAAGACATCTGCACACACATGTCTATAGCTGTACTCTTCACAATAGCAAAAACATGGAAACAACCCCACTACCCAATGAAAGCAGACTGAATAAAGAAAATGTGGTACATATACATGATGAAATATTAAACAGTTATAAAGCAGAACAAATTCATGGGCTTTGCAGCAAATGGGATGGAATTGGAGATAGCGATCTATCACAGAAACAAAGTACTGCATACAGATGTTCTCACTCATAGTTGAGACCTGAACATTAATCACATAACCACAAGGGAGGGATTGGCAGTCCCTGGGCATTGCCAGAGGAGAGATTTACAGAGGGGAGGTATGTAACAACACAAAGGGTACCTTAATAAGTGAATTTGATAAGGTTTCTGGATACAAAAGCAACACACACAAATCAATAGCACTGCTATACACTAATAGTGACCACACTAAGAATCAAATTAAGAAATCAACTGCAGTTATAATAGCTGCCAAAAACCTAAAAAATCTAGGAATATATTTAGCAAAAGAGGTGAAAGATCTCTAAAAGGAGAGCTACAAAATACTGGAAAAAAAAATTACAGAGGACACAAACAAATGGAAAAACATTTCATGCTCATGGATTGGTAAAATAAACAATATTAAAATGACCATATTAACCAAAATAAGTTACAGGTTCAATGCACTCTCTATCAGACTATCAGCATCATCTTTTTACAGAATTAGAAAAAACAATTCAAAAATTCATATGGAACCAAAACAACAGCAACAACAGCAGCAGCAACAACAACAGAGCCTGAATAGCCAAAGCAATTCTAAGCAAAAACAAACAAAAACAAAGCTGAAGACATCACATTACCTGACTTAAATTATAATACAAAGCTGTAGTATCCAAAATTACAAGGCAGTGGTATAAGAGCAAACACGTGAACCAATGGAACAGAATAGAGAATCCAGAAATAAACCCAAATACCTACAACCAACTAATCTCTGACAGAGCAGACAAAAACATACACTAGGAAAAGGAACCCCTATTCAACAAATGGTGATGGGAAAATTGAATAGCTACTTTCAGAAAAACGAAATTTGATCCCTATCGCTCTCCATATACAAAAATTAACTCAAGATGGATTAAAGACTTAAATGTCAGACATGAAACTGTAAAAATCCTATATTAAAGCCTAGGGGGAAAAATCTTACTTACATAAGTCTAGGCAAAAAATTTATGACTAAAACCCCAAAAGCAAATGCAATCAAAACAAAAATAAATAAGTGGGACTTAATTAAACTAAAAAGCTTCTGCACAGCAAAATAAAAAAAATCAATAGAGCAACTATGCAACCTACAGAATGGGTGTAGATATTGCAAACTATATCTCTGACAAAGAATTAATATCCAAAGTCTACAAAGAATTCAAACAAATCATCAAGAAAAAGTAAATAACCCTATTAAAAAGTGGGCATGGGGAGACACCCCTTATCAACAAGGGTGCCTGAACGAAGCATATTTGTATTCCTAACCCTTAACTGTACCCCACAATATTAAAATAAAAAATATTGATTAAAAAAAAGTGGGCAAATGACATGAACAGACATTTCTCAAAATAAGATATAAATAACAAAAAAATCAAAAATACTCAATATCACTCATAATTAGAGAAATGCCAATTAAAACTATAATTAGATATGACCTTGCACCAGTCAGAATTGACATTATTAAAAAATAATAATAATAAATGCTGGCATGGATGCAGATAAAAGGGAACACATGCACTGTTGGTGGTGGTGGGAGTGTAAATTAGTATAACCTCTATGGAAAGTGTTATGTAAATTACTCAAAGAACTAAAAATAGATCTATCATTTGATCTAGAAATTCTTCTACTAGTTATCTACCCTAAGAAACAGAGGCCATTATACCAAAAGACACCTGCACCCACATGTTCATTGCAGTACAATTCACAATTGTAAAGATATGGAATCAACCTAAATGCCCATCAACTCAATTAGTGGATAATAAAATTGTGGTATATAGCACCATGGAATACTATGCAGCCAAAAGAATGAAATCATATCCTTTGCAGCAACATGGATGAAGCTGGAGATCATTATCCTAAGTGAACTGACTCAGAAACAGAAAACCAAACATTGCATGTTCTCACTCATATGTGGGAGCTAAATGGTCACAAAGATGGAAATAATAGGCCCTGGGGACACCAGTAAGGGGAAGGGCAAGAGGAATTAGGATTCAGAACTATCTACAGGGCACAATGTTAACTATTTGGGGAATGGGCCACCTGAGACCCAATCCCCACCACTATACAATATATCCATGTAATGAATATATGCATGTGTTCCCCTTGAATTAAAAATTAAAAATAAATAAGCAATAAGTGAATGAGTACCACTAATGTACTTATTAGTATTAATGGTTATTCTCCTAAAATGTATAGTGAATTTGATAACCCAAGTGTTATATTTCATTAATATTTTAAGGAATTTTTAATATGGAAATAATGGTTATTTTTGAACTTAATGAAGAATATATATTTGCTTTAAGGTTTTTAGTCAATATCACATTCTTCACCTATGTGGCATATGAAAAATTATTCTTAATAAATTATCTAACTTTTCCAATTTTAAAATATTATGCTATATTCTCCTAATATTGTTAAGAAAAACACTTTTTCAATTTATTTACATTTATTTTGGTTTCAGTATTTTTGACACATGCAGGTTCTTGGATTCTTTAAAATATAGTTAACTGTCAATAATGTTTCTTTCTTGTATAAGTAGACAATGCAAAATGAAAAACATCTTCAACAATGACATAGTTGCATTATTTAATCTTATGAATCTATTGAAGTAAGTAGTTTCAGGACTTGTGACGTCATTGTTATAATCACTTTATCAAGAACCTTCTGTTATTCTATTCTCAACTTGCTGCCTACAAGTTCCTTGTGGTATTTATAAAGTTTATCTATTAAGCATCAACAATGTGCTATGTCCTGCGCTTTGGGAGGCTGAGGTGAGTGGATTGCCTGAGCCCATGGGTTCTAGACCCGCCTGGGAAATTTGACGAGATCTCTTCTCTACAATAAATCAAAAAATTAGCCGGGCATGGTAGCGCGCGCCTCTAGTTCCAGCTACTTGGAAGGCTGAGGTGGAAGGATCGCTGGATCCCAGCAGTTCGGGAGCAGCCACTGCGCTCCAGTCTGGGCGACATAGTGAGACTCCAACTCAAAAACAGCAACAACAACAATGTGCTATGAACTTCTTTGATATTCTTATTGCTATAAAACATGTCACAAAAATGTATCATTTAACTACTTTTAAGTATATAATTCAGTGGCAACAATTAAATTAACAATGTTGTGCAACTATCACTCTTAATTTTCAATTTTTAAAAATTATTCCAAACAGAAATTTTGTAATCATTAAGCATGAATTCCCTATGCCTTCACATACACTTCCTGGTAACCTCCAATCTGCTTTTTGTCTCTGTGAACTTAACTATTGTAGTTGCTTCTTATAAGTGAAATCATACAATATTTGCCCATTTGAATTTGGCTTATTTCACTTAGCATAACTTCTTCAAGGCTCATGCATGTTGCATGTATTAAAAGTTTATTCTTATAAATGGTTTAATACATTTCTATTGTAGTATACTGATATTTTCTTTTTTCATTAGTTTATTAATGAAAAATTAATAAACTAATGAAAAAAGAAAATATCAGTATACTACAATTTTTTTTTCCACCTTTTAGCTATTGTGAATAAAGCTAGAATGAGTAATGGCATCTAAATATCTGTTCTAGTCCTGCTTTCAATTTTTTGGGGGATATAATTCAGAAGTGAAATTACTGGATCATGCAGTACTTCCATTTTTAAAATTATTAGAGAATCATATTTTTCTCTTTGGTAGTTACAATGTTTTACTTTTCCATTTGCACAAACAGGAGTCACAGGTTTTCCCTATTGTCATTGACATTTATTTCTCTTTAATTTTGTATGGTTGCTACCTGTTGGGTGTGAAGTGGTATATCATCATGGTTTTGATTTTCATTTCCATAATTACTAGGGTTTCTATCTGGCTTTGTTTCCTTCTTTCATAACAATTAATATCTTAAAAATTGAGTTACTACATTTAATAATAAGTTTCTCTTTCAAACAAGTTTAGGACACTTAACTCCATGATTTTGAATGGAATTGATAAGTATTTGATTGAGACATATAACTTTGATATAAATTTCAATTTCATTAAGCAATAATTAAACTTTTGGCTTCCCCATGTTTTCCTGAATATTTTTCTGAGATATTGTAATTGTTAGTAGATGTGTGGGAAAAAGAAAATTGTTCTTAGCATGGACACTGACGTGAACTAATTCAGTATAACAAAAGTTCAGGTATTAATTTTAGCATATTTTAGCATGTTTAGGTGTAAAGAGGATAAACTTTATGATGAATAAACAACTATAGTCATCACAGTGCTATGCCTAAGCAATGATTGTTCTCTGAGACTTTATTATCTGTTCTTTAAATTGGGTGGGACAAGCCATATATATTTTGGAATGATATTTGTACCATATGACAAATGCAAAGCACTTAGAAAAGTGTACTACCATAAAGTAAGCACTTTTAGGAATGTGTAAGATTGTATTTTCTACTTTTCCTTTATATTCTAGTAAATCATGTTTCTTTGTCTTAGTGTTAGGTAACATAATGTAGGTTAGACATTTACTACATGAGGATAACTGTAGACTGTGTAAAAGGGTAGTGATTACCCACTGTAAGAAGAGATTCTAATTTACTTATTATTATATTTACTGAAGGATTATTTAGTTTCTGCTGTCTTTGGCTATCTTGCCGTCAAATTCAGAGAGATCATTTCACATCTTGAAAAACACATTACAAGTAAATGTAATGAATTTCCTTAATGAATTTAAGGAAGAATGTTAATTATTATTACTGGAGAATCAGAAGGAATTTGCTCAGTTGTGGGTATCTTTGTTTAGCAATAGATTGCTAATAGAATGAGTTCTTTAGAATATTGAACTTGAATAAATTATTGATTTTATAGCAACCAAGTATATAGAATTATATAGCCTATTTACCACAATTTTAAAAAACTTCGGCTTTTTTGAGCTTTTTAAATGCAAAATCAACAAACGAATATACTTTTTATTGACTTGAAGAAAACCTTTTCATGATATATTTAAATACTAATTAATATACTTTTACAAATATTTTCTTGAAAATACCCAATAAGTGGGTGCGTATCTCACGTGTCTTGATACAATAGACAACTGGGTTGAGCAGAGGAGGAACCAACAAGTAGACATAGCCCATGATGACATGAACCACAGGAGGGGCATGCTTTCCAAAGCGGTGGATGATGGACACTCCCAACATGGGAACATAGATCAGCAAAACAGCACAGATGTGGGAAACACAGGTGTTGAGGGCTTTGATTCGTTCTTCCTGGGAGACAATACCCAGAACTGTGGTAAGGATCTTCACATAGGAGAGCAGAATGAGCACAGAATCAAGCCAAAATGTGATGATAATGACAACAAGACCATAGAAGCTGCTAATACGATGATCAGAGCAGGAAAGCTTAATAACATCTGGGTGCAAACAGTAGGAATGGGAGAGTACATTGGCCTCACAAAATCTGAGTTGCTTAACGAAGATAGGGGTTGGGAAGAGGAGAATGACTGCACGCAACATAAATCCTAAAGAAATTTTCACAATGGTAGCATTATTCAAAATAGTAGTGTATTGGAGAGGATTAGATATGGCTACATAGCGGTCAAAAGCCATAGACAGCAGAATTCCTGACTCCATCATGGAGAAGATGTGAATAAAATACATCTGGGCAAGGCACGCATCCAAGTGTATTTCACGAGCATTGAACAAGAAAAACTTTAGCACTGTAGGTAGGGTGGTGACACAGAGGCCAAGGTCACTGACTGCCAACAGGGAAAGAAAGAAGTACATGGGCTCATGAAGTGATTGTTCCACCCATATTACTACCAGCATCATGCTGTTGCCCATAATGGCAACTAGGTATAAAACACAGAAGAAGATGGAGATCAGAGGGTGATAATTTTCCAAGCCAGAGAAACCAGAAAGCAGTAAAGGTTGGAAATTACTGCTGTTGAAAAGTCTCATAATAAATGTGCTTCAGTAACAAATCTTTACCTTTAAAATGACAAAAAATAGGCTGTTACATTATCACTATAATAATCATCAAAAACCTTACCTTCTATTTCTACATTTATTTTCTATATCTTATTCTGCTTACTTACAATCACTTCTTATAGTTAACTTATATGTAAACTATAGCTGTTTATTGAGTCAGACATTGTTTCTGAAAGCATTGAGTATAAACACAAATCACATTTTTATTTTTGGACATGTGACACCTCTTAGTAAATATATAATATTGACTAATAAACGATACTAGCCTACACACTTAAGATACTGGCAAACAAACATTATTTGACTTATTCCTTTCTGAATTTCTATTGACTTATACATAAAAAATGAAAAAACAATTAGCATAAAAAACAAAAGAATAACATTAAAATGAATCAATAAACAGTAAATATAAAAAGCCAAATATAGTATTTTTTATTATAGACTTAAATATATTAATGATAGAAGATGAAAGACTAATAAATGTAGAGAAAAAATTCAGAAGACATATAAACAATAATGCCATTTTAATAAAAAAAAAGAAAATTGTAAAAAAAAATGCCATTTTATTGCATATATTGCATTTATGTATGTTTAAAATCTTATTTCTTGGGCAATATTTGCAAGTTTTAAGTCATCAAATATGTTTTAAACATCCTATTACATTCATTACATTGCAGTGAATAAATTATTCTTTTATTACTGAACAAAACTATGTAAGAAAGAATATAGTAAGAAATGGTCATATTTGCTTAGAAATCCATGCTTATGTTAATGGAGGAATATAACAATCTTAGAAGTTATAAAGACATATATAGTTAATAAATAAGCTCTCAAATATATTTATTTGGCTTTTGTGTTTTCTGTTCATGTCCATGAACTGAAATCACTTTTTTCTTTAAGTGTTTTCTGTTTTCTAAATAACTTTACCAAGATTTTGTGTGTGTGCCATGTCAGTGTATTTGTCTCATTTACCTGACAAACCTTATTCTTGCATGAAACCAAATATCTATCTTCTCCACATGCAACTGCTGCACTCTAGGGCAAACAAATCTCATTATCTGGGTAATTCACCAAACTCAGCATTCAAAGCAAACCCAATGTTTTTTGTTCTATTTATTTTTTCTATTTTGTGCAACTACTGGTACAAATTCCCAACTACTCTCAAAAATTTATTCTTCTTCCTCCTCTTATAGTTTGCTGATTGCTTTATATCCCACTTCAAAGAGATAACAAAAGATAAGAAAAGAAAGAACAATTTTAGTTTGTCAGATCTATTACCTTCAGAACATTTTCTCCTCTGTTGATAAATACATTGCTAAATTAACAATTCCTAATCATAATTAAAAATTGACAGTATGATAAGGTAAATGTAAATTTTATCTATAATTGTAAAAAATAAAATGTTGCTGTGTAGGAAACCAAAATAGCTCTCCCCTAAATATTGAAAATTGTTAAGTTAAAGACTCTGGAAACAGAGAAGTACACTCTGCCTTAGCCCATGTTTGTCTGACAACTGATGGCTTTTGTTAATATATTATTTAAGCAAAACCCCTTAACCACTTCCTTGAGAAAGAAATACCTTTCAGCAAAATTTTCTCTGAGTGATAAGCACAACACACATTTATAAACTTCTTTTTGACTTTCTTTTGTTAATCTGACCTTTGTTTTCAGTTGAGTGTCTCAATCAAAAACTTATAAAGAAAAATAAAATGAATTATGTTTTCTTCCCATGAACTACATAATTTTGAAAAGAAAAAAAGCTTAATGTGGGATAGCTACCCTTCCAACATTAATACACACTGAAATAATTGAATAATAAAAAACCAAAAACCCCTCACTAAAAATGAACAAAATAAATGGGACAAATTAGTTATTCCTGAAACCAACTGTCGTTGAAAATTATAGCATAACCAAAAATAATTGGAAATTAGAGCAAGTTTATGCATAATACAGGAACATTACAATCAAATAATATAGGGATTAAATGACAGTGGGAAAGTTACCTAAATGTGAAAAAAAAATTTTTAGATTATCAGGTTACAGAGTTGGTCAAATGAATTTCAGATAAATAACTAAATTAAATATTGAATGCAAATAATTTAAGTATTTTAGAAAATAATAGCCATGAGAAATCAGAAAAATTATACAGATATGGCTGACATAAAAAAATAAAGAATCCACTGACAGAAATTTTATACATAGGTCTTCCAGATTAAGAGATTGTAAGAGATTAGTTATGTTACAATTGCCCTTAGCCAATTTATAAGTTTAATATTATAAAAATAAAAGAAGAAGTACAAATTTCTGCTGCATAATGAAATGAAATAATATGGTGAGGCACAGAAATAATTTACTTCATTAATAATTTTTAAAGACAATGTAAAAGTTCAGAGATAATTATAAATACTGACTCAAAAATATATACTTCACCAATGACAATGACCATAAATCGGACGCAAAGTTGTTTTGAATATTATGGTCTCAGCTAGTGTCTTAAGCAGCATAATTTCCCATGTCTGTCTGAGGGCAACAGAAAGGACAGTGATGGTGTGAGTAGGTTACTTGTAAAGCACCTCTTAAGTAATGCTTTCGTGACAAGGGTCATGCATGTTACTATGTAACCATGAGAAATGAGGGGTGTGTCTGTGTGTGTATGTGAGAGAGACACAGAGAGAGAGAGAGAGAGAGAGAGAGAGAGAGAGAGAGAGAAAATGTGTTTATGTATTATGTGTCAACAAAATATCTAAACAAACATTAGGGCCCAAGTGTCACAAAGGAACTATGCCAAATGACTCATGATTTATATAATTGGAATTCCCAATTTTATGTTTCACGAAACTATCTGGAATAAATTTCCCGAGTGGGAAAGTTTATACTTGTTCCTCTGAAATAAGAGCTGGTCTTTTTTTGATTGAGTATTTATAAGTAATAAAGTAAATATATACCTAGCATCATTAAAAGATTATTAAAATGTGTTTATACAAGCTGCATAAACTAACACCATTTATATATCACAATGAAAGTATATTATGAATATGCCCTTGACAAAAGTTATGCAAATGAAGATAAATATATGTATTTCAATTGCTGATTTATGAACACAGTGCAACACAATTTATCTTCCAAATCAGTACACATCAGAATGTGAAGAAACAATACGTATAAACCATCAATGACCCAAAAAAACTGGATGTAGAATTTTTTCATCTACAGGGAAGAAGGAACTTGAATATAAAGATACAAGATAAATAAAATAAATAAGGGTCTAGCACAGATCAGGATTAATATGGTAGACATTGAGATGAATTAATAAATAGACCAGAGATTAAAGCAATAATATTTCATGCTGAAATAATTTTCCTAGTTGGATTCAGAATATTTTTATCACAGCCTTAATTCACTTTATTGTTTTTGTCCCTTCAGGAAGTTACTGTCTTATCTTTCTTATACTCACTATGTAAAATCAATTTTCCATAATATAACTTTAAAAACTTGTATACTTAAACACATACTTCATAAATTCTGGCATCTCTTTTAGTACGTAATTCATATGTTTGAATTAATGAATAAATACAGCTCTTTGATAATTTTTATATTAAAATACCTTGTTATTAATTTGTATTTGATTGTTAAGTAGAAAAACCTGAAACTTCAGAAGATATTTGAGTTAAAAACATAGCTATATAATCCCATTATTGTTAGTTCTCCTGAGATAACTCATTTGCACAATAACAAAAATAATCCAAACTTTTTTCCATATAGCTCTGAAAAGCCTCAGACTCCTTAGAAGATTTCTGACTATTTTGGCAGTTGGCCACATTCTTCCAAGTCATTTTATGCCTGGCTCCAAACTCATGCTTCTGATCTTTCTTACATTGGTAAAAGTTAAGTATATCAATGCATATATTAGTCTGATGTGTGATAGATTTTTACTACAGATTTCAAGATAATAAATGTGATATTTGCATTAAACAAGTAGCAAGTATCAAAAATAAGTGTTTCTTAAATTTCTAAAGTCTGTATGTATATCAATGCAGCAATTAATATTGGTGTGTAACATATTTTTATTATTAACTTGGAGATATAGAAGTTAATTTTAATATTAAACAGAATAGCTAAATAGCCATCCTTCTAAATTAATCTCTAACCGACTCTTTATGTTGTTTTCTTGTTTTAGGGAATCCATTCTCTTCGTAAAAAAAAAAAAAAAAAATCAACACCTTTCCATTCAGTCTTTTATTTCTAAATCTCAGTGCCATTTCAAACTATTGAAATTTGTGTAAAGTCATCTAAACCAGGCCAAGACCTTCTCTTTCCAAAGCCATTTAACATGTTCTCCCAAACAAAACTAGGAATCACCAATTTTAATAGCACAGAATTTTCACTAATAATTTTTTTTTAATTTCATAAATGTTTTGTGGAATCTTAATTTAGATTCTGAGATTAAACTTCAGCTTGTTTTAGTTTCAAAGAAAAAACTAACCAACATAAAAGAATGAATTAATTCTCTATTATTGGATTAATAGAGAAAAAAATGGAATTAAAAAATTTAGAACAATTCAACAAAAACAAACAAAAAACAGAAAAATAAACACAGATCAAACACAAAATAAAATGGTGGAAACAAATACAAACACATATGTCATGACTTTGATTGTAAAAGACTACCACTATAAGTCTGTTTTAAAAAATAATTATATACTATTCACAAGATGCACAAGAATAGGGATGACTAAGGGGTGCATGAAAATGTGCTCAACATCACTAATCATTAGGAAAATGCAAACTATAAAACAATACTACTTTACACTTGTAAACAGAGCTATCATACAAATTACTAGAAATAACAAACGTTGACAAGGGTGTGGAGAAAAGGAATCCCTTACACTATTGTTGAAAATGTAGATTAGTGCATCTACTATGAAAAACAGTATGAACGTTCTTTAAAAATTAAATAATAAAACTACCATAGGATCCAGCAATTGCTCTTCTGGGTATTTATTAAGTAAAATTACCACTTGAGAATATATCTGCACTCCCAATTCATTGCAGCATTATTCACTATAGCTAAGGTATGGCAAATAGTCCCTAACTAAAATATTGCCTTAACATGATGCTTTTAAAACATATAAACCTTAAATGGAAAGTCAGTTTTCTTAAAAAGATTTCCACCAAGTTTCCATTGAACAAACAGAAAAACATAGTGACGTCTTGGTTAGAAAAATCTAAATTGTAAAGTCCACTCTACTTAAGTTAGTGAATACATTTGATGAAGCCCAGATCAAAATGCCAGCAGGAACTTTGATGGATTTAGAGTCTATCATACTCAGTGATTTATCACAGAAACAGAGAACTGGGTACCTCATGTCCTCACTCATAAGTGGACCCTGAACATTTATGATAATTCTATGAGAAAGGGATTGGCAGTGGTCGGAAACTGCCAGGGAAGCGGGGGGCACATAACATCAGTAAGGGTACCTGATCTCAAACCAGGTGAAGTGGGGAACAAAGGGAGATCCAAACTTTACCTGTGCTATCACCACTTGTATACCTAATCCTGAATTGTTGCCTACATCTTAAAAATAAAACAAAGATTCCAGCAAAAAAAATAAATAAATAAAATAAAGGAACCCTTCAAGGAGACTTTATAAAGGAGAAGATCATGTCATCTGCCACAATATGGAAGGATCTGAAGGACAATAGGCTAAGTGAAATAAGCTAAACACAGAAAGAAAAATACCACGTGATCTCACTTATATATTAATTTTAAAAATCATATATATATGTAGAAATAGAGAATAAACCAGTGATTTCCATGGTCTGGGTAGAGGGGAGAAAATTAAAAGACACAAGTCTAAGGATACAAAGTAACAAATATATAGCAAAAACAAAGTAACAAATACATAGCAAAAACAAGTCAAAAGATCTATTTTAGAACATGAGGACTAATGCTAATAATAGTGTATTCAGGATTTTGGTAAATGATCAGATTATAGTTGTTAATTACATGCAGGGAGAGAGAATGAATAACCATGTGAGATGATGGATTTTTTTTTTTTTGGAGTTGGAGTCTCACTCTGTCACCCAGACTGGAGTGCAGTGGCCGCTCCCAGCCACCGCAGCCTCAACCTGCTGGGCTCCGGCGATCCTTCACCTCAGCCTTCCAAGTAGCTGGAACTACAGGCGTGCGCTACCACACCCAGCTAAGTTTTTTGATTCAGAGACAAGGTCTTGCCTAGGTGCCCAGGAAAACCCTCTTTGGCCATTTGGTTTTCTCAAGCAAAACCTGTCTAGCAGGTTTTCGGGGCTTGCAGATTGATCTTTAAAAAGAAACTTTTAGGCCGGGCTCGGTGGCTCAGCCTGTAATCCCGCGCCTTTGGGAGGCTGAGGTGAGCGGATTGCCTGAGCCCGCGGGTTCGAGACCCGCCTGGGCAAGCAAGACCTCATCTCTACAAT
>CAUYQG010252928.1:0-12593 GCA_963574415.1 Tarsius wallacei
CAGGATGGCGGACTGAGCCACCGAGCCCGGCGTGATGTGTCTTTTAATAAGGCATTAATCCTACCAAATCAAGGTCTTACTCTTATAATCTTATTTAATTTTAATTACTTCTTTATAAGTTCTATCTCCAAGTACTTCCATGCTGGGGCTAGGATTTCAACGTGTGAATTTTGGAGGCTACAATTCTTGGGAGAATTTAAAGAGGGAGATAAGACAGTTGAGTATTTTATTACATATTTAATAAATTCAGGGTTTTAGTAATCTTATTTTTAATTTGGATGTGCTCTTTTTTAAATTTTAAAGGTGTGGGGTACAATTCAGAATTAGGTAGATAAGTGGTCATTACTCAGGTAAAGACTGGGCCTCCCTTTGGTCTCCACATTGCCTGGTTTGAGATCAGGTACCTTTATTGATGTGATATGTGCCCCACCCCCCCGGCAGTGTCCTGCTATTATCAATTCCTTTCTTATAGTATTATGAATAATGTTCAGGATACTCTTAGGGTTGCCAGATTTAGCAGTAAAACATAATGTCCAGCTAAATTTTAATTTCAGATAAGCAGTGTAAATCTTTTTAGTAAAACTCTCTTCCATGCAATATTTGGTGTCCTCTGTTTTCTCTAGCAATCCTTCTTTTTATGCTTTAGCATAATCAGTGCTAGTTTTCATTCAGGCAAGAGATCGTATCATATAGATTTGTTATTTTGCAGGATACCTAGTGTAGATATTCGTTTACTGAATTAACATGCGAACAGTGAGGTTAAGCATTCCTAAAGTATCTAGGTGAAATCAGTTGCTACATTTGACTATTCTGTGTGTAGACACTCGAATGAAAAGCGATTTCTCCGCTTTTTCTCAAATTTGTAAGTCTGTTATTGTTTGATTACTTTTTTGTTGTTTACATTAGTTTCTAAAGCATCAACATATATGTATTTTTTGCCTTAAAATAGTTTTTTTATGAAGAGAGTCTTTAAAAAAGCATTGTCAATCTCTTAATAATCATTCACAAAACTCTTATTATGAAGCCTGAAAGTTCAGTTTTTCTGAAAAAGTTAAAAAACCACTTTGTATAAACATTCAGAACAATGTGGCAATAATCTAGGAGTTTCCGAAGACATGTTGGTTGCACCTTTTCACATTAACTCTCTGTCCCAAGGCTGCCATTCAATGTATTTTAGGCAAGGTAGCTCTTATCTCAGGTTTAGGATTTCAACTGCCAGAATACATTGAGATTCTCAATCACTTTCTCTGCCTTAAAGGCTTTATAACTGTTCCTTGAAAAACACTCAAGCCAAGAAGGTGGCACAATTAGCATTTGCCTCAATACTCTCACAGAGGGTCTCTCCAAGATAATTTTACACTCAGACATAGACACACTATACAATTTTTTTTCAAGGCTTTACCAATTGGAAATGAGAGCTGAAATGTATCCTATACCCTACATTGTACATACAAAGTACTAACATCTGAAGAGAAACAATGTCACCCTATCTGTATAATCTAGCTGCCCAATGAAATATTCAGCAAATATTTATTACATGGAGGTATCTGATTTAAATGTCAGTGTTCTCTAAATTACCTTACTGGTCTCCAAACTCCTTTTCAGATTTCCTGAGATTGCTTTACTTTCTCTTCTCACCTCTAAGTCCATAAACACACAGTGCTTTGTCTCGCTTATCATCTGTAAAGAAGTAAGCTCTACTTGAATGACCCAAGCTTCTGGCCAGTTGATGCCGAATTGTAAGCTGTTAGGGGTGGAGAACATAAGAACATAAAATTATGTTTTTCTCTTTTAGGTAGGCTTTGATTTCATCAATTCTGAGAATGGGAACCTGTGAATTAAAAATATTCTTGGGAAAAGGTGAGAGGAATACCCGAGTTTCCTATATCCAAAGAGACATATACTTTTGCAAAAAGTCTGGACTACAAATGATTCGATACAGTTCCAAGTAACAGCTGCTTTGCTGTACACTCTTGTTGACCACTACCAACTTCCACACTCTCCGTTTGCAGAAACTGAGCTTCGTGGGGATAGGACTTTTTATTTATTTTGCTCACTTCTCTGTTTCTAGTGCCTGGTGCATGGTATATTCTCTGTATTATTGGATGCATGAATAAATAAAGTATAGCAAAAAAGAGTGTGCCTTACTTCACTTCTCTAGTACATAACCACGAACAAATGCTTGGGCGAAATAAGAATGATACTCATAATTAGCAATAATTTCTTTCCTACTGTCGAGGTGGGTGTTCATCAGGCATACCAATTCTTTCTAATTGATGTTTTGAAATCTCCCCTTGCCAAACATTAGTGACTTTTGTCCTGCCATGTTTACATACCTGAGACCAAGCACAGGCACTTTTTGAAGTTAATTAAAGATTCACTTATGTTCAACATTTCCGGATGGTAGCAAGAGACCAACTTGGCAAACAATGGAAATAATCTCTAGCACTTCCCTCTGTGATTCTTCTCAGACAGGTCTTGAAGGGCCTGGTTCTAATGGGATTGGTAGAAGCAAGATGGGACCATGCGGAGATGCTGTGTCGCTGTCTACAGCAAGAGCTCGCCAGTGAATTCAGAGACAAAGATCACCGACTTCATCCTCTTCTTAATCGGAGTGCACATTGTCTAACACAAATATAAAATCCCCTGCTGGCTTCCTCCCGCCACCCAGTGACTTTCTGGCATGCCTTTCATTTATCTGTTTTTGTGTGGTCAGAGGCCAAAAGCTCATTTTAATACCAGCTTAAAAGATCACTATCAGAATGCTTCTCGATTTTTTCACTTGAAATTATCCCTTTACTTATTTTCTCTGATGACTTACCAAGGTTTGAAAGATTTTTACCTACTTAAGAACTGTGTTTATAAATGAATCATTAATGTTCTATTTTTATTTTATTTTAGAAACTCTACTTGTCAGAGTTTCCGATCAGAAGATGACAAGCTGTTACCACGAGATGTTAACATAGTTCCAGCCAAGAGCAGAGAAACAGCACTATGCTATGAGAGTTTTTCATGGCTAGCTTATATGACTGGAATTGGGGTCTTTGAAACATTGAAAGCAGTTCCTGGGAACTCATGGCAGTCCAAGGTTGAGAATCAAATAAGGCTACACACGGGGACCAAGTGGGGAGCTTAAAAATACTGGTGTCTAGACCCCTTTCTAGATGAATTAAATTACATCTTCTGAGCCCTAGAATGATCTTAATGTGTGGCTGGGGTTAAAAACCACAACACAGTGTGGCATGTCCACAGTAATTGTCAAAAACCAAACCAAAGAACAAAAAAGGAAAGGAAAGGAAAGAAAAGAACAAGCCTTCCTCAGAGGTTGCATCAGTAACTGCGAGAAAAGCTTTTGAGCTGTGGGTCTGGCCTCACTTGTGCCAGCGGCAACTCCTGGAAATGAAGGCAAAGGTGTCCCTTCTCCCCTGAGTCACCTCCTTTTCCCGGGGCCCATCTCAATAACAGAACAGGGGATGCCAAGTCCCACAGGAAGCAGGAGGGTGAGCTGCAGCCCCAAGTGTCACAGGATTAGATTCCCTGCATTCAACTAACTACGCGAGGGCAACACTTACGTCTCAACCCGCACTCTGCAGGCCAAACAACCCTGCATCTGCAAAGGGCTGGCTCTCCTTTGTGCACAGCTTTGTGGTCTTCTTTCACCTCAAGCCCCATGTTCCTGACATTTCAATGACAACTCGAGTTAAAGCTGCCTCATAGTAAGAGGCAGGAGTCTCCGCAAGAGTTTCTCTCCTTGGTGGAGTCTCCCAGACCCAGCTCCGTTCCCTTGTTCTTGACTCATTGCCCTTCAAAACTTCAAGAGAAGTGACACATTCGATCGGGATTCCTAATATTACCCTTCAGGCTCTGCCGATGAGCGGAAGGCTTCCAAGCGAGCAGAGAGCTTCTTGCTGCTGCAAAATTGCTTGAGGTGGACAAGATCGATCAAAAGAAACGAACAGTAAAATGAATGCTGAGAATTTTGCAAAATGCAAAAATACTCTGATCTGATATATTCGCAACTGTCTTGTAAAAATAAAAAGAGGACACTTCCATAGGTTCCCTTGGATAAAGTTAGTATGGTATTTTGTGATACCTTATTGATTTCAGAAAACAAATGACTGTGCTTTTTTTTTTTTTTTTGCCCCCACTTGCTATGACTTTCTGAAAGTTTGACGTTGTAAAGACTGCAAAAAAATCATCTGACTCAGCCCTCTGGCTAAGTTATGGAATGTAGAAATCATCCAGTGACTGTCCTCAGAGATAGCTGAGCTGGGTGGACAGAACAAAGACTTAGGAGAAGGCCCAGGTTAAACCTATGTTCGCTACTTACTAGCTGAGTGATTTTAGGCAAATTACTTAGCCTATGTATGGCTCAGATTCCACATCTGTAAAGTGAGGCTGATAATACCTGTCTCATAGGGTTGTTAGGATTAAATGAGCAATGTCTGAAAAGCTTGTAACACTGAGTCTGATGTTTGGGGGGCAATTCACACATCGTTGCTTTTATTACAGCAAAAATAAATTACTTTTTGGACAGTTAAAAGGTAGAAGCCTATTGTAGGACTTAATACCTTTCAATGCTCTTTTCTTTTGGTTATTTCATGAATTTTATCATATGTCAAAATCAAAATACATGTTCCTGAAAATCTGTGAACCAGGTTTTTAGTTTTATAAGTTTTTAGTCTCATTTCCCACACATCACTTGACAAAACCCTCTGCTCTGACAGCAATCACATCTCCACTTCGAATGCTTTGCTTTTTTGAAATATATTTCTGACGATTTTTAAAATAGACTTTATTTCTTTTCCTCTTTGAATTTTTATTTAAATTTGCGGGGTACTATTCAGGGCTAGGTATACAAATACTCATCGTGCAGGTACCCTTATCAATGAGGTGTGCCCCCCCCTCCCGCCTTCCCCAGGCAGATATCTACTACTGTCAATCCCACCTCCCCACCCCACCCCCACTTCTCACAGAAACAAAGAGCAGATTATCACATGTTCTCACTCATAAGTGGACCTTGAACACCTACCGTCCTACTTTAAGAAAAGGATTCAAAGTGGTGGACTTTATTTTTTAGAGTAGTTTCAGATTCACAGAGAAACTGAGTGGCAGGCGCAGAGATTCCCCCATCTGACCACGCCCATGTCAGCACAGCCTTCCCGGTTACCAGCATCTCCACCAGAGCGAGTCTTGGCTTTTTCCTCCACCCTCCTCTCTCTTCCCAAACCCGAAACCCCCTCTCATCCCAGACAGCTTGAAACCCAAGCTCTTGTCCCGACACACCTCTCAACAGCCACAGGACTTCAGTTCCAGCTTGACCCTTCATCCTATAGCTCATTTTTGACTTTGTATCCATTTTTTACTTCTCCAATTAGCCTATGAACTCCTCCAGGGCAGTTTGGTGTTTTAGATGTCTTTCTTAGCCCTTATTTTGCATAAAGCCTACCAATTTTAATTAAACAAACTGAATTGTCACACGCGTGCACACAGACACACACATGCCTTGCATTTTCAAATTACATGCTTTTGAGAAGATCGTGCCTCTTAGAGACGAAGAAGAGTTTTTAAAAATATATTTATGGAAGTTGATTTCGTGGCTTGATTCATATGGGGCAAATATTTTTTAAAAGAAACTGAAACTTGGTTTAAATGCCAAGCTGAGATGTGAAATGTATATTTACATTATGGACTCTAGGTCTTGGGATCAAGCCTGAATAGTCTGTATGATGGCACTTATATGCTCAATTATGCATACAGAGGATGCCAAAAATGTACAGACACGTTAAGAAGGGAAAAAACCGTACTAAGATTGTGATACTCGATAAGTTGAATACAAATCACATTTGACTTCTGCAGTTACGACATGTGCTGAAAGTGGTTACCGTCAGTGTCCAGACACTTCCGATTACAGTGCACATCTCTGAAAACGTGTGTACAGTTTTTTGGTACCCCTGGTATACAGCACAGGACATCGTGGAACTGGACATACAGATGACCATTAGGACAAATCTTAATTGTCCGAGCACTTGGGATTTATATTTGTACTATCTTATTACCGTGTACTCTCAAGTTCATAGAATCAATGAAATACATCATTGTGTTTTCTGTAGCCCCGTCGATCCATGATGTCGCTTGTTCGGTGTGAGGTTTTAAGAGATTTCACAACTGGTCTACTGTTAACAGAAGGTATCCTTTTTTGGGGTGCAGGGTCAGAGAGTTCTGGTAACTGACTTGAAAGAAGGAATTGTTATTTAAAAAATAACATTTTTATCACCTAGTCTGCTATCTCCTCCACTATTTAATGAATGTGGGGTTTTTTGGTTTTGTTTTTGTTTTTTTTTTGCCATTTCTCTTGATCGTGTATATTCTGTTTTTATACACTGGCATATCTCCCTCTATTGTGCATTGCATGGTTGTGTTTCCTAGAAAATGCTTTTTTTTTTTTTTTTTAACAAGTTGAAGGTTTGAGGCAACCCCCCATCAAGCAAGTCTGTCAGTGTCATTTCTCCAACAATGTGTGTTCACTTCCTATCTCTGTGTCATAGTCTGGTAATTATTCCAATATTTCAAACTTTTTCATCATTATTATATCTGTTATGGCGATCTGTAATTGATCTTTGATGTTACTATTGTAATTGTTTCGGGGTGCAACAAACTGTGCCCACATGATGTGGCAAACTTAATTGATAAACGTGCGACTCCACTGCTGACCAGCTGCTCCCCCATGTCTCTCTCTCTCTTCTTGGGCGTCCCTCTTCCCTGGGACACAACAACATTGAAATTAGGCCAAGCAATGACCTTCTAAAGGGCCTCTAAGTGTTCACGTGAAAGGAAGAGTCACACATCTCTCACTTGAAATCAAAAGCTAGGAATGATTAAGCATAGTGAGAAAGGCATGTTGAAGGCTGGAACAGGCTGAAGGCTTGATCTCTCATGCCAAAAAGTTAGCCAAGTAGTGAATGTAAAGGAAAAGTCCTGAAGGAAATGAAAAGCGATACTCTGGTGAGCACATGAATGATAAACAAGACAACCTCATAGCGAATATGGAGAAAGTTGGAGCGGGCTCGTTAGAAGATCAAAACAGCCACAACATTCCCGAAGCCAAAGCCTAATCCAGAGCTAGGCTCTAACTCTCTTCAGTTGTATGAAGACTGAGGAAGCTGCAGAAGGAAAGTTGGAAGCTAGCAGAGGTTGCTTCATGAGGTTTAAGGAAAGAAGTCATCGCATTTTTAACGTAGAAGTGCAGGGTAAAGCAGCCAGTGCTGGTGCAGAAGCTGCAGGAAGGCCCGGCTTGGTTGCTCAGCCCACGGTTCCAGCACTTTGTGTGGCCGAGGTGAGTGGATGGCCTGAGCCTGCGAGTTCGAGACCAGTCCAGGCAACTTGGCAAGACTTACCTCTACGATAAATAAAAAAAAAAATTAGCCAGGCATAGTAGCATGCGCCTGTAATTCCTGTTCTTTGGAGGGCTTAGATGGCCCGATTGCCGGAGCCCAGCTGGTCGACGCTGGGGTGGCCGTGAGTGTGCCACTGCCCTCCAGCCTGGGCGACGGAGTGAGACTTCTAATCAAAAAAAAAAAAAAAAAGAGAGACTGCAGGAGGTCCTCCAGAAGATCTAGCCAAGATAGTTGATGAAAGTAAGGACACAAAACAATAGATTTTCAATGTAAACGAAGCAGTCTGACATCAAAGGTGTCATCTAAGATTTTCATAGTTAGAGAGGACAAGTCAATGCCTGACTTTAACGGAGAGGTTGACTCTCTTGTTAGAGGTTAATGCAGCTGGTGATTTTAAATGAAAGGCAATGCTCATTTACCATTCCAAAAATCCCAGGGCCCTTAAGAATTATGCCATACCTACTCTGCCTGTGCTCTGCAAATGGAACAATAAAACCTGGATGACAGCATGGTTTACTGAATATAGGAAAAAGATTGCTTTCAAAATATTACTGCTCATTGACAAGGCACCAGGTCATCCAAGAGCTCTGACAGAGATGGACAAGGGGGATTAAGGTTGTTTTCAAGCCTGCTAACAGAACATCCTATTCTGTAGCTCATGTACAGATAAAGGAGTAATTTCAACTCTCAAGTCTTATTATTTAAGGAATACATTTCGTAAAGCTATAGCTGGTGTAGACTGTAATTCTTCCAATGGATCTGGGCAAAGTAAATTGAAAACCTTCTGGAAAGGATTCATCTCTCTAGATGCCATTAAGAGCATTTATGATTCATAGGAGGAGGTCAAAATATCAACAGTAACAGGAGTTTAGATGCCAACCGTCTTAAACGACTTGACGAGGTTCAAGACTTCAGTGGAGGAAGTCACTGCCGCAGTGGCGGCCATAGCAAGAGAGCTAGAATTAGGAGTGGAACCTGAAGATGGGACTGAATTGCTGCAATCTCACAGCTCTTTAAGGAATGAGGACTTGCTCCTTGTGGATGAGCACAGAAAGTGTTTTCTTGAGATGGAATCTACTCCTGGTGAAGATGCTAGGAACACTGTTGAAATTGCAACAAAGGATTTAGAATATGATGTAACCTTAGCTGATAAGGCAGCGGGTGGGTTTAAGGGGAGTGACTCTAATTTTGAAAGTCCTACTGTGGGTAAAATGCTATGAAACAGCTTTGCCTGCTTCAGAGAAATCTTCCATGAAAGGAAGAGTCCATCGATGCAACAAACTTCACTGTTGTCTTATTTTAAGAAATTACCACAGACACACAACCTTCAGTAATCGCCACCCTGATCAGTTAGTCAACAGTCATCAACACTGAGGCAAGATACTCTACTAGCAAAAGATTATAACTCACTGAAGGCTCAGATGATCGTTAGCGTTTTTTAGTAATGTATTTTTATTTAAGGTATGTACATTTTTCAGACATAATGCTATTGCACATTAATAGATGACAGTATAGTATAAACATAACTTTTATATATACAGAGAAACCAAAAAATCTCATGTGACTCACTTTACTGAGTTATATGCTTTATTGTGATAGTTTGGAACCGAACCTGCAATATCTCTGAGGTAAGCCTATATTTTAGCTTCTCATTTTTAGTTTTTGGTTGATTTTTTTAAACAATGTGTTTAATGTTAGAATGAAAGTATTAAATGTAGATATTTTATAAAAGCAAAAATATCTTTAATTTATTTCCCATCATCTCTGACATTTACTCAAACTGATCACATTAGCATGTTTCCTTACAATGAAAAATATAGCAATGAATCATCTTATTCTCAGATAAGAGGTATGACTACTGAAATTTGTGCTACACTAAGTTTGGAGTATTAGAACAAAATAGAATGTCAAACTAGTCAAATTTAAAGATGACGGCTCCTTTTGGGGCTAAGGATTTAGTTGACATGGTTTACTAGATCAGAGACAAAAAGGTGACTCATCTTGGTGAGAAGACCGAGTACTGAGGATTCAGCACATGTGGTTGGGGGGATTGAGCAAATAATTAAATATATGAGATCCATATATGTAATTATAATGGAATCTAGGCTTCTCACTGTTGGGGAAGAAAGTTACAAGAGGAAAGGGAGAAGACAAGAATAAACCCTCAAATGGAACTTTTGGTATTGATGAAAACTCATGAGTTGCTTTCTTTGATAAAGATAGATATATATATACATGGGTAGGATACCCATTGCATTAGTCTTCTTGGGATGCCATTTAAAAAATAAAACAGGCTGGGTGGCTTAAATAACAGATATTTATTATCGCACAGTTCTGGAGGCTGGAAGTCTGAGGTCAAGGTGTCAGCATAGGCACATTCTGGTGAGGGCTCTCTTCTGGCTTGCAGATGGCAGCCTTCTTACCTTGTCTTCACTTGGTCTTTCCTTAGAGCATGCATGTGAAGTAAGTAAAAAAGAGAGCTCTCTGGTGTCTCTACTTATAATGACACTAATGCTATCAGGTACCAGAGTAATCAGGGCCCCATCCTTATGGTCTCATTTAACCTTCATTATCTATTTATAGGCCCTATCTCCAAATACAGCCTTATTGGAGGTTACAATTTTAATATATGAATTTAGTGTGGGGTACAAAATTCAGTCCATAAGACCAATCTATATCAGTGAACTAGGGGTCATTGGAGAAATTGCTGGTCTCGGACTTGGAGATGAGTCTAGAATATCTTACTGAGCTTGATAGAAAGTATCTTCATCTATTAGGGTTACTAGAAAAAATAATATAAATGAAAGCTTATACATAATAGACATTTGTTTCTTACCGTTCTGGAGGTTAAGAAGTCCAAGATCAAGGTCCCAGAAGATTCAGTGTCTGGTGAGGGTCTGCTCTCTGGTTTCAAGAAGACAGCTTTCCACACATGGTAGAAGAGACATATCAGCTCTCTGGGGCCACTTTCTAAGGGCCTAATCCTATTCCTGAGAGCTCTGCCTTCATGATCTAGCCATTTCCAAAGACTTCACCTCCTAATACCATTACACTGATGATTAAGTTTCAACATATAAATTTGGAGTGCAGGGGAGACATAAACATGCAGTTCATTGCAATAAAGAAGTGTTTAAAAATAATAACACAGAAGACAGTTTGAAGGACCTCCCACTTATCAAATCTGAGGCAATTTAAATAAAAAATTAACAGTGAAAGTAATGGATTTTAACTCATTGAATAACAAAAATCCTCTCTCTGTTTATTATCTCTATTGATAGATAATACAGAGATTTAGATAAATGATAGAATAGATATAGATAGAAAGATGGGTAGATAGATAGATAGGCAGATGATAGAATGAGTAGAAGAGAAAGTTCTACCTTATAGCAGAAAGAATGATGGAATTAGGAAATTACCACTTAGCAAGCATGACCATAGTAATCGATTCAGGCAAAAATCACAGATGGGTGTTAACACTAGCTTCTGATAGTTTGATGAAAGTCAGGCTTTTTACAGTGTCAAAGTATAACCCACCAAAATATAGGTTAACAACATATTTTTTAAAGTAAAAAAACTGGCAGACATCATCTTAACCAAGTGGTTAAAGTTAATATCACTCACAGTGGGACAAAGTGACATCATGTTCTTCCTCACTCGATGCTCTGAGGAGAGCACAGCATCACTGCTGTGGTATTCCTATAGTAAAGCATAACCAGAATCTACTCATGAGGAAAAACGAAACAAGTCCAGGTTGAAAAGCACTCCACAAAAGAACAGTTCTGTACCCTGAATACAATTTCAAGTTCATGGAAAACAAAGAAACACTGAAAAACTTGTTTCAAGTTGAAGGAGACTAAAGAAATGTGACGACTAAACACAAGTAACCCTGGATTAGATACTCAGTTTATAAGGGATATTACTGGAACAGTCAGTAAAATTGGAATAGAATCTGTGAACTATTGCCTGAATTTCTCAGCATTAATATTCTGTTGTTGATGGCTACTCTGTGCCTATGTAGGAAAGGGTCCTTATTTTTTAGGAAATAAACACCGACGTTTTAAGGGGCAATGAGACATTATGTCTGATACGTATTCTTGAATGACACAGGAAAAATACTTATATTTTATAGAGCAACTCATAGGGTATAAATGAAATATAAAGAGCGGGAGAGAGAGGATGTGGTAAAATGCAGCTGATCTGGGTGTAGATTATAGGAGAGGTCTTTGTACCATTCTTGAAACTTTTTTGTACATTTAAAATGATTTCAAAATAAAGGAGTAAAAAATTAATAAAGTTCAGCACAGACAATATAGAAGAGTAACTTAAATCAATCACCCAAGACTGGGAATTAACACACGTAAAAGAAATTATCATGAGAGAACATCCCAAGATATGACATATTGGAAATGCTCACATATAATAAGAATTATTTTGCGAAGGATCCCAGTCTACTGATATTGAACAGTAGGTTAAAATGAAATCAAGAGGTGTCAGAGATCAGGCATAAAGACAAACTCCTTTATTACAAATTCAGTGCTGAAATCATATATGGTTATTTCTTCATCATGCTAAAATGAAATACATAGAGGTGCTATTGGGGGTGGGGGGGACCATCACTAGACTTGCTTGAAAATGAAGTGTAATTATTCTCTAATTTCCCTGAGTAATACAGGAAAAATTCTGCTGGGCTTAAATCATTATGCAGTTATGTGGCCCAGTCCCATGTTTGTATTAGACCTAACTCCATGGCAATGACTAGAAAAGGGCACTCAATATTATTTCACATTAAACAGCATCTAATCTGTGGGCAAGAAGAAGAGGATAGTGTGAAGAGGAGATGGGGGAATAGGAATGCTCGCCTCTCGCTGGATCCCAATCAATGGAGACACTGGGGGGCTTCCTGGAGGAAGGCGTCTTTTTTTTTTTTTTTTTTTGAGTTGGAGTCCCACTCGATCGCCCAGACTGGAGTGCAGTGGCCGCTGCCGGCCACTGCAGCCTCGACCTGCTGGGCTCCGGCGATCCTTCCGCCTCAGCCTTCCGAGTAGCCGGAATTATAGGCGCGCGCTACCACGCCCAGCTAATTTTTTTGATTTATTGTAGAGATGAGGTTTCGCCTGCCCAGGCGGGTCTCGAACCCGCGGGCTCAGGCAATCCACTCACCTCAGCCTCCCAAGGCAGGGGATTACAGGCTGAACC
>CAUYQG010252932.1:0-33233 GCA_963574415.1 Tarsius wallacei
GCCTGTAATTCCGGCTACTCGGAAGGCTGAGGCGGAAGGATCGCCGGAGCCCAGCAGGTCGAGGCTGCGGTGGCCGGAAGCGGCCACTGCACTCCAGTCTGGGCGACAGAGTGAGACGCCAACTCAAAAAAAAAAAAAAAAGAAATACAAAATAAATTGAAACCATAAAATAAATAAGATTTTGTGAAAAATGACTTTAAATATAAAATTTTGGAGTGACATTGGAAAGATAGTGGAACACAAGTTTTCAGCACTTATCCTTCAAAGACACATCAATTTTAACAACCATTCATGCATGAAAATACCTTCAAAAGAGTTAAGGAACCTGGGTGAGAGATTTCGGCACCTGAGTGGCACACAGGAATAAGAAAAGGCACATTGAAGAGGTTAGACAAGATGGTTTCACGTTACCCATTCACCTGCCTCTCAAGCCTGTACAGTGTAGCACAGAGAGAGATACCTTCCATGTGGAGTAAGGAGGGTAAAGTGAGCACTTAACTTTGTCACAGATCCTAAGACTAGACCCTCTCCAGCGAACCCTAGTGCCAAGAAAGCCCCTGTTGGTCAGGACCACTTCAACTCCAGGTCAGCTCCAACAGAGTCAAGGCTCAAGGACTACACCAGAATCAGGCTGGCTCTCACGGACCCAGGCTCCAGGCCCACTCTTATGGATCCAGGCACTAGGCTACTTGTCCACTGACCAGTCACCAAGCCAGCTGACCCAAGGACTCCAGTAGCAAACCTGGACCACACCAACTGGCTCACCAAGAACCCTTTGGAGGCAGATTGGTAAAGGGCTTTCCATGCTGAAGCCAGTCTGTAAAGACTGAAAGAGATGTCTACTTCTTCAAATACAGAGATACCTACTTTTTCAAATAGCAAGGCCACAAGGATCACAAATAATCAAGGAAATTTGACACCAACAAAGGAACAAAATAAAGCACTAGTAACTGACCCTTAAAAATTAGAGCTCTGAAAACTGACCAAGATTTTAAAATGATCATCTTAAAGATGCCCAGTGAGCTAAATGAGAATACAGATCAACAACTAAATGAAATCAGGAAAATAATATGTGAACAAAATGAGAAGTTCAGAAATCATTTTTTAAAAAACCAGAAAGTTTAAGGCCAAAGAACACAATGACTAAACTAAAAAAATTCCATATAGCACTTCAACAGCAGAACTTGCTAGAGCAGAAGAATGAAACCATAAACATGAAGACAGACTGTTGGAAATTATTCAGTCAGAGGAACAAATAGAAACAAAGAACAAAAAAAAAAAAGCATATGAAATTAATGGGAATCCATTAAGAGAACCAATATATGCATTATGTGAGTTCTAGAAGGAACAGAAAAAGAGAAAAAAACAAAAAACATTTAAAGAAATAATGCCAGAAAATCCCCAAATCTGGAGAGGAAAATGAACATCCAGATCCATGAAGCCTAGAGAACCCCAAATAATTAAACACAAAAAAGATCTTCACCAAGACACATTATAATTAAATCCTCAAAAAGTGAAAGATAAAGTGATAATTTTGAAAGCAATAAGAAAACAGCTACTCATCATATACAGGAGACTGCCATAAGACTATCAGTGGATTTCTCAGAGGAAATCTTTGTAGACCAGGGGAGAGTGGGTTGATATAGACAAAATGCTAAAAGAAACTGCCAACCAAGAATACTACCCCCAGTCAATCTGTCCTTCATAAATGAAGGAGAGATATAGACTCCCAGACAAAGAAAAGTTGAGGAAGTTTGTCACCATGAGACCTGCCTTACAAGAAATGCCAAAGGGAGATCTTCCAATTGAAATAAGAGAATACTAACTAACAACATAAAAACATATGAAAGTATGAAATTCACTGTAAAGGTGAGAATATAGTCAAATTTAGAATACTAATACTATGATGGTGGTATATAAACCAATTTTATTTTATCTATATTTTTAGAGATAGAGTCTTGTTCTGTCTCTCAGTCTACAGTGCTGTGGCTCACTGCAGTCTCAAACTCCTGGGAGTCAAGCAATCTTTCTGCCTCAACCTTCCAAGTAACTAGGACTACAGGTGTGCACCATCATGCTTGGCTAATTTAAAAAAAATTTTTTTTGTAGATACATGGTCTCACAACCAATGACCAAATAATCAAGAAGACCAAACAATCAAAAGAAAGAGGAAGAAGGGGAGAAACAGAAGAAGAAAGCAAGAAAAAAAACAAAAGGAGACTATGTCAATTAAAAATTAGAAGATAAAATAATGTGATAGAAATTACTAATAATATGTGCCAGGTAAATACAAATCAAATAAATATGGTGAAACAATATTAATATCATTTTAAAAGAATTCTTAAAGCAAAAAGTATTGTTAGAGGGAAGAGTCATTACATAATGCTAACATAAACAATTCACCATGAGCACATAAGAATTCTGAATAAGCCGGGCTCGGCGGCTCAGCCTGTAATCCTGCGCTTTGGGAGGTTGAGGTGAGTGGATTGCCTGAGCCTGCGGGTTCAAGACCCACCCGGGCAACTTGGCGAGACCTCATCTCTACAATAAATCAAAAAATTAGCCGGGCGTAGTGGCGCGTGCCTGTAGTTCCAGCTACTTGGAAGGCTGAAGTGGAGGGATCGCAGAAGCCCAGCAGGTCGAGGTTGCGGTGGCCGGGAGCGGCCACTGCACTCCAGTCTGGGCGACAGAGTGAGACTCCAACTCAAAAAAAAAAAAAAAAGAATTCTGAATGTTTATTTGACTAACATAATAACTTCAAAATATATGTATAAAGAAAAAAATTTTCAAATTATAAGGAAAAACAAAACGTATAACCTAATTGGAGATTTTAACGCCTTTTCTTATATAATAAACAGATAAATCAGTCAAAAAATTAAAAAGTATATAAAGTTAAACAACAGAGTTTAGAAGACTTGATCTATTAGAAATTAGATCTATTAGAATTAGAAAAGACTTGATCTATTAGAAATACAAACCCCAAATTAAAGAAAGCATGTCCTCTTGGATGCATCTTACATGTCTTCCCTTTTTCTCCTGCACAATGAGCTCCTTGCTTTAATTCAGCTGCTTTCACTACAACCAACTCCACGTAGGCCTAGGAGGTTCTATCACCTGGCACTGACCAGCTAGCATCAGAAGTCTTTGGCTCTTCCTTTCACTTTCTACTTGAAAGAAGCATCTGGCTACAGGAGAAGGAGGTGGAGGTGGGAGCTGGGTATGGAATCTGGCTTCTCCAGCAGCTACCAAAGGGGCTTGCTGATGCAACCTGAAAGTGCAGGGTGACTTGCTCCCCTTGGAAAGAAGTCCCTAAGAAAGATCTCAGAAGTGAGAACCAGCAGATTAATGTCTTCTTTTCCTCCTCCGATGGATGTTCCTAGAAAGACTTTTCCTTACAGCCTATCCAGAGACACCCCATGTGGGCAAGCGGGTACACCTGCCTAGCCACCAACTGCCAATATCTCTTCTTGGCTTGTTCTGCAGTCGTGGCATTCACATAACTTTGCGTTTGCTTCTCACCCTTTCCTGCCTCACTGCCAGCTTCCCTCAGTCTCTTTTTTTTTCCCTCCCATTATGTGGGTTGTCTTTTCATTGTATTTTTTTAATTATTGTTTTCTTATTATAAAGATGTGGGGTACAATTCCGTATACAAACACTGATTACTCAGGTACCCTTGTCCCCAGTTTCAACACTAAAGGAGAGACTTCCTATCAAAGAATTAGCACTTAAGCCTTGCCTCGGGCTCTGACTTTTTAGGGAATCCAAGCTAACACATCCTACAACCCAGCAATTCAACTTATAGATGTTTAGCCTAGAGAAATTCTTGCACGTGTGCACAGAAAGATAAATGCCAAAAATAATTAACGCCCCACTGTTTTCAAAAGCACAAAAATGATAATAACCTAACTCTCTTATAGTAAGAGTATGGATAAATAAACTATGGCTGGTTCAATCAATTATACAACAGTTAAAATGATCTCATATATCAAAATAGATAAATGCCAAGAACATAATATTGATTAAAAATAAAGTTATGCAGGATTGTGTGCAGTATATCATTTATTTAAAAATTTAAAGTACACAAAACAATATATTCAATACATGGGAAAAATATACAGCCATACATCACTTAAAGACTGGGATACATACTGAGAAATGTGTCGTTAGGTGGCTTCATTGTTGTGCAAACCTCATAGATTGTACTTACACAAACCTAGATGGGACATCCTATTACATATCTAGGCTAATGAGGGGGGACCCAATAAAAACAGAATTATATTTTTGGAGGGCAGGCCACTTGTAGTACACCTGGAATTTGTCCCAGTGGATCAAATGGTCAACCAAAAATTTTATCTGGAAGTTTTGAGAAGGTTGTTTCACAATTTGTGGAAGAAATGTTCAGAGTTGCAGCAAACGGGTGGCTGGTTCTTTCACCATGACAACACACCTGCCTACAATGAGCTGAACATTCAGCAGTTTTTGACCAGAAACAGCATGGCCAGAAACAGCAGGACCCACCCTCCCTATTCACTTGATCTTGCCTGAGCGATTTTTCTTTGTTTCCCTGGTTGAAAAAAGTCCTCAAAGGGAAATCCTTTGCCGATGTGGAAGTGGTGAAACAAAAAACAGCAGATGCACTAAGAAGCATCAAAATGGATGGGTTCAAAAATTGTTTTGAGTAATGGAAGAAGTGTCTCAACAGGTGTATTGCATCAAACAGAGAGTACTTTGGGGGTGCTGAAGTTTAAACACGGAAGAATAAATATACATTTTTATAAATAAATAAACTCTGTGTCTTTTGGGTCCCTCCTCGTGTGGTATACCTTATTTTCCTGGGCTACCAACCTGTTCAGCAAGTTACTGTCCTGAATACTGTAGGCAAGTGAAACATAATGGTAAATATTTAAACATGTATTTAAACATGCCTAAACATAGAAAAGGTACAGTAAAAACAGTATATATCATCTTACAGGACCACTGTCATATGTGGTCTGTCATTTACTGTCACACTGCTTTGTGGTGAAAGACAGTACTCCTGTTTCAAGAAAGGACTTACCTCTGGGAAAGGAGAAATAAATATTTTTAATCGGCATCTTTAATATTTGCTCTAAAAAAAAAAAAGACCTCAAGCAAATAGTACAAATATGATTTATCTGTTTAATTCTGCCAGTATGTACATTGTTGTCTGTTATATTAATTAATAAACTTTACTGTGGTCATAGCATCTTTTCTAATTAAAATGTAAAAGGCTCTAACCCTTGCCCTTCCTATAGCATAGAATCCCCAGAAGTCTTTTCAAGATTTCCTTGAAATTTCAGAAGATTCACAATTGGATAAATTAATTCTTGTTCTCTGGGCATCTTTCCTTCTCCCCTAATCCCCAGCTCTGGGCCTCTGCCAGCCTTGACCACTTGGACCACAGGTGTCCATCCTCCCACAATACGATACTAATATGTTTCTTCCACCAACACATCAGAAGAGCAGAGAGGGAATTGGGGGAAGGCTGCAATGTCTCTCAACCCCCTATATTATCCCCCTGTTTATGGTAGACTTGTATTGATAGTTGAGGATAATGAAGAAGGATTACAGCTCAGTAAAATACTTAAATAAAATATTCCGAAAGCTCATTTAATTATTTACAACTCTATGTTAGGCCTATACTGTTTCCATCTTCTTGGGCTTTTTTCTTACATGTGAGCGCACACACACACACACACACACACACACTCACACACACACACACACACACACACATTCCCCCCTCTCTGACTGCCCATCTTCTGCCTTCAAATCCTGCTAATCCCTTCTGCATAATAGTTTCATTCCTCACCCTCATCTCAAACTAAGTTTTAAGCCTACCTTTGCATATCCAAAATATGAATGTTTTGCTAAACAAAGCATCTTCTATTCAAGGTTTCTACTATTCAGCTGCACAAAATAAAAGGAAAAGCTTTGAAATTAAAGGTTTCCCTTTAGGGTGATCCCATTTAATGAAAGATAGCTTCTGCCTTCAAGTCTTCCTGAAAACAGAAGGAAAACAGTTTGAAAATCACTCTATCTGTCTCTAGAATAAATCTGCAAGAGAGTGGGTCTCCTCCAGTCTCCTCACCAATTATGTACCCAACCCTGCTCTGTATACATATATTTGCTAAGTCAAAAGCCCTGAAATCTGGATCTGTTTAGCATAAAGGCAAATAATTCCACATACCTTAGTTGATACTGAAGAAATGTCTGTGTTTATGACTTGTATTAGAATCCATGTCCATAAGAATGATGCTTTAGATGGATTTTTTAACAGTTTACAAGGAACTTTTCCATAAAACAACCTACAAAGTAATACAATAAGTCCCCTACATACAAACCTTCAAGTTACAAACTTTAAACAATGCATATGTGCTTTTTTGTTGTATTATTTCTTTCCACCGGGTGTCAGTATAGCCTATTAAATACATACAGGACTACATAGCCGATTGTGTTAGCTACATACTTAGGCTAACTTTGCTGAACTTAAAACAAATGGATTTATGAATGCACTCTCAGAACCGAACTCATTCGTTGGTTGGGGACTTCTTGTACATGTGGTCTTACAAATAACTTCTGTAAAACTGAAGCTACAGTCCAGTTCTCTTGACTCCTAACCCAGTGCATTTCCACTCTACCATGTTGTCTCTAATTCTATGTCACCTAGAAAGGAGATTAATGTCAGAGTACTCTAGAAAGAAAAAAATTTTTTTAATGAAATAGAAAATATTTTACAAATAGTTCATTTCAAAGTTTAAGGTCTGGTGGGTAAATGAGTGTCTAGAACAATGTTTAATACATAGTATGGGTTTAAGCATTACTTGTTGAATAAGTAAATGAACGCATGAATAAAATGTGTCAATCCTTAGCTATCTGAAATCACAGTCTACGTATCCAGAATGACTCGTGCAACTTAAATGGCTGAAACTGTGCTATACAGGAAGGGAGAGAGATGCCTTTATATGCATAAGTGTGTATATATTCATAAAGTTCCTATAGTCATCATTCTCTTCCTTGCCATCTGAATGTACACAGAGCCACAATAGAAAGTGTAGAATATAAACAGATAAGAAAACATTCTCAGGGATTTTAAAACCCTACCTAGAAGAAGACACTGAGATTTAGATAAGATTGTTTTGGAGACGAAGTGTGGTGGCTCACACCTGTAATCCCAACACTTTGATAGAACGAGGCAGGAGGACTGCTTCAACCCAGGTATCTGAGACCAGAGTAGGCAACATGGCAAGACCTTGTCTCTTCAAAAATAAAAATTTAAAAATGCAGCCAGAGATGGTGGCATTCGCCTATAGTCCCAGCTACTTGAGAGGCTGAAGCAGAATTATTGCCTGAGCCCAGTAGGTCAAGGTTGTGGTGAGTGGTGATCATGCCACTGCATTCCAGCCTGAGCAACCGTGCCTGGCTAATTTTTTTTTTTTTTTCCCTATAGAAACGAGGTTTCACTATGTTGCCCAGGCTGGTCTCGAACTCCTGAGCTCAAGCAATCCTCCTACCTGGGACCTTCCATAGTGTTGGGATTACAAGAATCAGCCACTACACCTGGCCTGAATTAATGATTTTAAAATAGCCTCTAGCAAAGGAGACCCTGACTTTCCCACAGATGGTTTGAAGGGTAAAGCACAGTTTTCCTAGAAATGCACAGTGGCTGACTGGTTGTCCCTGGCAGTTCTGGAAGTTCTGGAAGCCCTTACTCAGGGCTGGGGTCCCCCAGGCTCACTCTCAGACTTGAGAATGTTTTCTTATCTGTTTATATTCTACACTTTCTATTGTGGCTCTGTGTACATTCAGATGGCAAGGAAGAGTGGAAAATCCGAGAACTGGTAGTTTGTTTTCTTTTATTTTTAACAATGTAATTAGTATTGCACAGACTAAATTATGATAATATTGAAAGAATTTTAAGTAAAGAAATAAAATCTCCCATAATTCCACCATTTTAACATAATGACTATTTTCAGGTATTTATTTTCTGGCCCTTATTACATATATATATGTATACACACACATATATACATGTATACATATACATGTTTCCTTACCTTGTAAAGTTGGCATATATACAATTGTGTCGCACTGTTTTTCTTTGGTAAGACTGTAACATTTTTCTCATTGATGCCACACTATTTTCATAATTCTTATTTTTCTAGATAGACATGAATTATTTTCTATTAAAGTAGTAATCCTAATTGATTTAACCACTTCTTTGCTGTGAAACATTTTGGTTCTTTCTGAGTTTTCCATTCATTCAGAAAGCAGGGAAGCATTTTTTATCTGCCAGTCACAGAACTAAACATGAGGGACATAAAGATAAATAAGAAACAGTCCCTGCTCTTGAGAAGTTCAAGGTGGAGGAGATGTATTCACTAGAGGGATCAAACCACAGTGCAATAAGGACAATGAAAGGGTCAGAAGTCAAAAAGTATGGGCATTTTTTAGGAGTCTTGATGAGAATTTCCCAAAATGCTTAGGACGGGATATTAAATAACTTGTTATGAGAAAAGAGGGTTTCAGAGTCAAGAAGGTTTTGGAAGAAATAGAATGATACAAAGTTAAACAGAGAGTTCGAAATGCTTGTGCCTAAGGAACCACTGTGGGCCATGAACCTCAGGAGGGGGCGTAGTCTGCGGCTTCTCTCATACTTATTTGCTCTCAGGGTCCATTGCGAGGCAACCATTAGACAGAGGAGCTACCAGGTAGACTCTGAGAAAAGCTTCTCTCATACATAATACAAGCAGATGCTCAAACTGACAGAACTAATGAAACCGACCACTCCAGGGTTTGATTTACCAGTTTCATCCATAGCATCATCACCGAGAGTTTTCTGAATTAAGTATAAAATGTACTTCAGTACTAAGTTGATTTGTTCGCTAGTGTTTTCTAAATGATGAAATTGTTTGTCGTATCCCCCCAACTATGAATAGATACTGTTGTGGGTTGAACTGTGTCTCCACTCCCCACCCCCGAAGATACTATATGTTGAAGTCCTAGTCCTTGGTGCTGTGAATGTGATCATATTTGGAAATAGGGTCTTTGCAGATTTCAGAGTTCTAGCTCACATAATGTTGAGAGGATAAACTTCTCATCCTGAGTTGAGGGGTGGAGGCAAAATTGAAATATTGGGTCAAGGAGGACCAGGTCAGAATGAAGAGTTTGGAAGGGTTTGGTATTCAAAATGTGGTCAGAGAACCAGCAGCATCAGCCTGATATGAAAGCAGGATCTCGGACCCCGGCCCCAGGCCCATCGAAGCAGATCCCGCATTTTCCCAAGATCCTTGGCTGATCAACACACACAGTAGGTCTGAGAAACACTGCTCCAGGGGACACCGATGATGGAATTAGGCCTCATGGTCTCGGCAGGGGGCTTATGTTGTTCATAAAACCTCTTCTTTAACACCTGCATAAAGTTTGCCTCTTTTCTTTTGGAATATAGACACACAAAGCTGAGACCACAGTGGTAAGATTTGCAGATTGTGGACTGGAGTTTTCTGTTGTTACATGGCCATTATCAGCAAACATTCTTGGAAGCTTCTATTTAAGGTTAAGGCGACTATAAACCCTTTTTCTTTTGGAAGCTAAGGGGAATGAGTTACAACCTCACCTCCTCTTTGTTCTCTGTGGTGGCTGCAGAGACGTGCCACCCACTGCATGTTCCTTCAAGGGAGGACTTGTCCCAGATGCTATGGGTGCAGTCAACAGCCTTCAGCTGTCAGTCTACCCCTTCAGCGACTGTCTTATCTGCAGAGAGCCACCTCACCCAAGGTCATGCCCTCCCAATGGCAGCGGGCATTCAGAAGTTGAGGTGGACCCTGCCATTTTGGCCCAGGGCAGTCCAATGCATGGCAACTCTGGTGGGTCATGTTTCATCCAGAGTTCCCCATGGCATTGGCCTTGGCTGCTGGTTCTACATCCCAGCTCACTTCTTCCTCTGTTTTTTTCTGCTTCTTTCCTCTCTTTTCCACAAGTGCTGGTCCCAAGGGCATCCTAATACTGCCTGAACACAACTTTGTCTCAGAGTCTGCTTTCTGGAGATACCTATGACACACCACGGAGGAAATATGAGGTTTCCAGGCTCTTGGGCAGAAATGGAACAAATCTCACACTGGTCATCAACAGACCTAGTTCAAGTCCCAGATCAGCCACAGAGAAGCAGTGTGCCCTTAAACAAGCCTCTTATTGTCCTTGAACCTCAATGTCTGTTAGACAAGAATAACTCCTCCCCATCTATCTCACAGGACCACTGTCATGAGGTCACAACGATGAGATAATATGTGTCTTGGAAAAACACTCTATAGAGTGCAAGACATTAGATAATTTATGATTATTCAGTAGACTCTAGAGTTTTTGTTTTTTGGGGTTTTGTTGTTGTTGTTGTCTTTGCCTGTTGCTTAAATCCCTCCTTCTCAGCATTAAACCATTCAGATCACTCTAGAAAAATACTTCTGTGGGTTATTCTCATATCTGGCTAGAACTAAATCTTAACAATTCATAAAGAAATGTCAAAAATCAAGAATCCAGAAGAAATGCCAACGTCCTCAGCAAAATTTATTTTTTCAAAAAACATGTTTGAGAATAAAATTTGTGACAACACATCTGGGATCTAGGCTACATGAAAACGTGTAGTCTTGGTATAAATGAACTAAGAGAGTTTACAGTAGACACTTAGGAATAAATACAAAGAGATACAGGGACTTCAAGTTCTGGTCATATATAGGAAGCTATAATATATTAGCTTTATGAGGAGAGAGGTGTATTGCAAATGTTCCAGCCTATCTTGGCTAGATAATTTGCAGGTCATCATTGGCTCATTTTGCTTTCCACTTATGACATTTCTTCCTAATGACTAGGAGTCTCAGCTGAAAGATGGTTCCTGAACTGGAAATCAGAAAAATGTGGGTGGACATTTCATTTCTCAATGGAAGGAGTGACTGATAAAGGAGAGACTGGACACAGCAGAGAAGGTAGCTCTTTAGTGAAAAGTGCCAGTGGAGCCTCTTTCATTGAGAAGGCATGCTATTGCCACTGACAACCGTGTCCTAGCTTACCTACCTACTACCTAGATACCACTCTTTCTCTCTCTTTTTTTCTCTCTTTTTCTGGAAGAGAAATGATCTCAGGCTAGTGTAACATTTCACCTACTATAAGTGCTTTTAAAAATTAATTGCTGTAAAATACACTGCTATTAAGAATAATCAGACTGAGGCGGAAGGATTGCCTAAGCCCAGCAAGTCGAGGCTGCGGTGGCCATGAGTGTGCTACTGCATTCCGGCCTGGGCAACAAGAGTGGGACTACAACTCAAGTAATAATAATAATAATAATAATAATAGGATAAATAAGGGTCTCTACATCTTCAGTAACCTTCAGAGACCTTTGAGTCCCTCATTTTGATTTACTAAACAAACACGTTATTAATTACAAATCACAACTAAAATTTCCATTGCCCTTTAACAAAGCTTTGAGCTCATGAAAAGTAATCTTTTGCAAAAATACTTTCCCTTTGCTAGGGACAATGATCTTTCATTTAGCCCTTTTCCAGCATTGATGAGGACAAAACATCTCCTGCTCAAAAAACCCACTGTTGGCTGGGTGCGATGACTCATGCCTATAATCCCAGCACTTTGGTAGACCAAGGAGGGAGGATAATTTAAGGCCAGGAGTTTGAGACCAGCCTGGGCAACATAGCAAGACTTCATCTCTAAAAAAAATTTTTTTTAATTAGCCAGGCATGGCAGTGTGCACCTGTAGTCCCAGCTACTCGGGAAGCTGAAGTGGAAGGATTGCCTGAGCCCCTCAGGGCAAGGCTGCAGTGAGCCGTGATCATGCCACTGCACTCCAGCCTGAGTGACAGAGTGAGACCCCAATTCAAAAAACAAACAAACAACAACAACAAAAATTTCTAAAAGTGCCTGCTCCATCAAAACCAGGGAACAAGCATGAACAAATTATCCTTTTCTTCCAAAAATATTACTAAATGATCACTAGAGAAAATGGAGGTCAGTTTGATAGTGAGAATAAGACTTAAGCTAAACTAAAAGAAAAAATGAAAAAGGCACATTTGGTTCAGATTCCTCTCTTCCCCTCTCCGTTTATCTCTGTTTTCTTTTTCCTTAGGCTCTTTCAAACTTTTTTTAAAGATTTTTCTCCTCTTGCAATTTTGTTACCAAAATGCCAGGTCCTGTTGTTCAGAAAGTCAATCAGTGAGGCAACGAGTGTTGTCAAGGAAGAAGCCTTTTTAATTGGATACTATCAGCCAGGGAGAACAAGAGATTAGTTTCAAATCAATTTCCTGGCCAATTGAAATTGGGAGTCTATATAGTGCGAGAAGGAATGAAAAGCATCAATGAGTCAGGGGTAAGGAAGCAATCATCCTGAGTGAGGGGTTTGGCATCTCATTGTGATGTTCTGGTGAGATTTAGTCCCTTGACTGAGAGTCTGTTTCCTGAGGAAGGATGTAAGATGAGGCAAGTGTAAGTTTTAAGATCAGGAAGGTAAACTTCTATGTTTATTTAAATATATATATACACACACATATATATATACACACACATATGTATGTATGTATGTATGTATGTGTATATACGTGTGTGTGTGTGTGTGTGTATATATATATATATATATATGTACACATACACACTGTCTATTTATCAGGGGTGCCAAAAAATGTATATACATTTTAAGAGATGTTATCTATATATTACTTTTTGGAGTACTTTTCAGAAATGTCTGGACGCTGATGGTAACCACTCTGAGCACCTCTTGTAATTGCAGAAGTCAAACAGTATGTATTGAGTATTACAATTTTAACACAGTTTTTTTTTTTCTTAAAATGTATATAACATAGAGATGTATATACGTGTGTGTGTGTGTGTGTGTGTGTGTGTGTGTGAGTTCTATGGGGAAATTGTTGTGCTGATTTTAGTTTCCTGACCTCCCAAACTCTTCATCTCACCTTGGTCCTCCTTGACCCAAAATCTTTATTTTGCCTCCACCCCCACCCCCAACCCAAGGTGGATACCCTTTCCCTATTCATTCTGCACCCCAATAGTGGGTGGGTTCCCCTGCCTCAGGATTGAAAGGCTGACTAGTAATTCGAATTACAGGAAGAGGCTGGGTAGGGATGGGCTGCTCCCATATAATATGTAGCATGTGTATGTTAATAACAACCCCTCAAAGACACGTGGTCCATGAGAACCATTTTTCCCATTAGTGATTATAATGGTGGGGATTTCAGACTTGGCAGCTGAGAAGGGCCAGACTCCAGCTGAGTGTGGGAGAAGAGAGATAACTGCCAGGAAGAGATAATGGCCAGAAAGGCCACCTTCACCCTGAGAAGGCTCCTCCCAGCCCTAATCTTTTGAAGTGAGTCCTCACCTGCTAGCTTTCTTCCTGCCAGGTTCTGGGAACGTTGATGCTATCTTGCCAAATGCCTTTTGGGTTCCCTCAATTCCCACTGGTCTAGTACTAGACTTGGCTTTAGAACAGAGAGGATTTCCGTGTCTGTCAATGATGATCTCCTGTGAGCTAGCAGCTCTGAAGGATAAACTTGCCAAAATGAGAAAATTAAAAGAGTGGTGCCCTATGTGGGAGAAAAATTACCCATTAAAGTGCTAAGCACCACCCAAAAGATAAGTAGTCAGTACTCAAAGACACAATATCTTAACTTTCATGTATTTTTTTTAATTGTGAAGCTTTTAAACTCCCCCAGTTCTATGTTGTCCAAAGTAGAAGCTGTGTAAAAAGAGTGATATTGCCCAGGGTGTTGATATTGGCAGTGATATCAAGCAATGGCCACCCGTGAGAAGCACAACTTCCATTTTAGAAGGGGTGGGGAGATGCAGAAACCCAGCAAGGAGGACTCAGGAGAGGAGAAAACAGCTCTGGGAAATGAGAAGGGGCATATGGAGAAGCCATGAATGGTAAGCACCAGTGAGGAGCTCAACAAACACCACTAGGAGCAACACAGACTCACCGGCTGGCTTCTCAAGTCTTTTAGCATATGCAGACCCAGAGCTCCCAGGTCGCCTGCAGCACAAAAATCCACTCAGGCCAGAAGGCCCTCCTGCCCCCGCTCCTTTCTCATTTCTTGTTCTTATGAATTGGGAAATATGAGGTCCATACCCACTCTGATGTTCCCCCAAGTCCTGACTCTCCAAGATGACTAAAAGTTACAGTCCTTCACTCATTCAGTGAAATGAATGGAGAGGAAAATGGAAGGATGGGGACTGGGAAGACAGATTTTTTACCAACTTTCACATATTCCAGAATGATCTCTGTGTCTGACTCCCACTTAGATGTAACATATGGACAAGGTGGAAGGAGATATTTTTATCTCCCATTAACATATGAAGGCAGCTCTGCTTTGAGAGATTAATATACAGGTATATGTTGGAAATCTGAAATTAAGCCACGTTCAAACTTGTTATAAAGAAACTTCATTTCTAAAGGACTTGTTTGTTGAGTTGTCGCTGTATAAAGAAAACAGCCTTAAAATGCAAGACCTCAAAAAATAAAAACACACTTTGTGGGATAGAGGCAAGATGATTTCCTGAGTCCAGAGGTTTGAGACCAGCCTGGGCAACTTGGCAAGAACTCGTCTCTACAATAAAATAAGACAAAATAAAAAAATAAAAAATAGCTGTGTGTGGTGGTGCACGCCTGTGGTTTCAGCTACTTGGAAGGCTGAGGAAGAAGGATCACCTGAGCCCAGTAGGTCGAGGCTGTGGTAGCCATGATTGTGTCACTGCACTCCAGTCTGGGTGGCAGAGGGAGGCTCTGACTAAAAAAAAAAAGAAAGAAAGAAAAGAAAAAGAATAGCTTGAGTTTTTGCAAGATCAGAGTTCTATTCACTCTTGCTCAATATCAGAATGTCAAAATTAATAATCAACTGCAAGAAAGAAATCATTCAAATTTTTTAAAAATCTTGACTAATGGTTCAATTTTTCCAAGGTGGAGAATAAATTGTATGGTCTTTACAAATAACCTTTTCCCCTGGGATCTCAATATATTTTTCAATTAAGAATCAACAATTTCTTTTTCTTTTTCTTTTTAGAGTTGGAGTCTCACTCTATTGCCCAGACTGGAGTGCAGTGGCACGCTCACGGCCACCGCCACCGCAGCCTCCACCGGTTGGGCTCAGGTGACCCTTCCGCTTCAGCCTTCCAAGTAGCTGGAACCACAGGCACATGCCACCAAGCCCAGCTAATTTTTTTATTTACTGTAGAGACGATGTCTCGCCAAGTTGCCCAGGCTAATCTCGAACCCCTGAGCATAGGCAATCGTCTCAACTCTGCCTCCCAAAGCGCTGGGATTACAGGCATGAACCATTGCGCCCAATTTAAGAATCAACAATTTCAATCAAGAATCAACAATTGTGTGTGAGTAGCACATAATAGCTACTACAAAATTAAGCCACGTTACTGATTTGGTCTCTCTTTTTTAATAAATGACTCAGAAAAGTTTAATTTGCTTGAATGTAAAGTAGGACTATTTCCATGTGTTTGTCTATTAATCAAATATCTTAAATCCAAATGTGCAAATGCATATATAAGCTAATGTTCAGTTGTTTTTAAAGGCAAGTACATTATTTGTCTGCTCTAACAGCCATTACTGAACATTATGGAGATGTCTGTTATTGTGTCTGCAAGCACAACTATAATGGCTTCTGAAATATGATTTAAAAATCAATATCAAAAAGCATCTTAAATACATATTTGGACATTACTCATCCTAGAGACATGCACTGTGCTTTTTCTAGAAAAATCAGAGGGATACTCTGTCAAAGTCAAAACTGTATTTTCAATTCTGTCTGCATGATTTGAGTGTATAGGAATAATACTGAAGAGTTAACCAATTTAAAGTAAGAACTATATGATGAAAGAATATTAAACTTGATCATCTAGCCTTAGATTTTCTTTTTTTTTTTTAAGTGAGAAAGCAGGATTTATTGAGAGGACAGAGAAGCTCCCAGGGTGGGAGGGGACCCAAAGGGGTTGCCCCTAGATTTTCTATAGCTAGAAACTCTGTCTAAGCAGTAGGTACCTACCAGAAATATTGACTAGTGAAAAATGAATCCAGTAAAAATTAACTATAAATGTATTTTCTCTTAATGTTTCCAAGAATATGCAAGAAAATGTTATATTACGAGTGAGTTCAATATTGTAATCCCCTGATTATATAAAACTTAATTCATTTTTCTGAGGTATGTTTGGAGAAAATAGATGATGACTTAATGCTGTATGGATTAAATCTATGAAGAATAACCCCTAAATAGTAAAGCAAAATATGTGCCTAACAAATAAATTTTTTAAATGTTATTGTCCCTAGGAATTTTAGAATACATAGTTAAGGAACAAACAGATATACATTTGCTTTAGAAGAGGTTTGCAATTTTCCTTTTCATGCTTATTTTTAGGAAAACTTAGACTCCTTTTTTGAAAAAAATATACTGTAACCATATATTGCTTTAAGATTTTAAATTCATGCTTTGATATATCAGTAGATTGTCATCAAACTAATTAGCACATTAATCTGATCCATGACAAATCAGGCTACGGTTGATTCACCACTCATTACAGTTTCATCTTTGGTCTATGGTTGAATCTAAAACTGACTTTTTCTTCTGAGCAAAGAAAGCTTGAGAATCTAATTTTTATTTACTTATAATAAATAATTATTTAATATTTCCAAATTCATCAAAATTACATATTGTGTTGATTCTTTGGCACTTTAAAACCCATCATTTAAGTATATTTTTAGCATATTCCTGAAAATTATACATTTATAATTTATTGGGACTTTAGTGGGCATTTAATCATGACCTCAAGTCAAAAGCTTTAAATATAAAATATTTAGAGCTTTAACTATAAAATACCGGGGGACTGCTTAGGGCCTCTTACTAAAGAACCTGGTAGGCGTTGGTTTGGAAAGACAATTACAGAAACACATCACTTAGAAATGCATAGTGCACAGAAAAAAACGAATGAAATGCATAAATATATCACAAGAAATGTACAAGGTCTCATACCTGTAAGGAAACCCGGTGCAGAGTTTCCTTAGAGTTACTCTCAAGGCACTGCAAAGCACTGCCAGACCACCCTTGGCCTCCTGGGTAGCAAAAGAGAGGCTAGAGATGCAAAAGGCTAGAGTGCAAGAGATGCCACTGCCCAATAGTGCCAAGAAGACCTGGACTCACATGCCTACAAACTTCCAGCCCCTAAATTCCAGGGAATTCTCCCTCTCCTTGTCTAAATATACCCCTCAAGATATATTTAACCCATCTATCTTCAAAGTGCTGTTGAGTTTAACTTAACCTGATTTTGCATCAATAAATTGTTAAGGGAGGCGGGGGTGCAGTGGCTCACACCTGTCATCCCAGCTCTATGGGGAGCTGAAGCAGGAGGATTGTTTGAGCCCAGGAGTTCAAGACAAGCCTGGGCAGCAGAGCAAGACCTCATCTCTACAAAAAAGAATAATAATTAGCCTGGTGTGGTGGCACATGCCTATAGTTCCAGTTACTTAGGAGGCTGAGGTGGGAGGATAGTCTGAGCCCAAGAGGTCGAGGCCTTAGTGAGCTGTGATCGTGCATTCCAGCCTGGGTGACAGGATGAGATTTTGATTAAAAAAAAAAAAAAAAATTATTGGGGGAGAAACATGCTGTCGGAGCATGTTGGAGCCCATTTTCACACTGGACCATAATGAGGATGGCACTACCATGATTTTCAGCTCCTCAGAACTCTACCTCTGGCCAATCCCCCGATGAGCTACCTAGGCTGCCTTGTCATCAAGTATACATGCAATTTTTATCAGCAGAGCTCCAGAGTTTGGTCTCCCTATTTTTAATTTTCCTGAGGATTAATTTCTGACAGCTCTTGAAATTCAATCATTCCCACCTCTGAATCATTGAAGGCCGTGGGTGCAGAGCAAGAAATTCAGGAACCTACCAAAAGTTGAAAACTCTACAGTTGTTTTTTTAAAATAGAGCACATACATGGTTCTTTCAGCAGTCACATGTCTCTTAACCTAATGGAAGCAGAAAAGATCTAGCTGGAAGTAAGAACTAAATCTGCAAAGCAAGCTAACACAATTCGGATCTGCCAGAAACACTTCGCCTTGACCCCAAATCTTTGCTGGGAAGATAAACACATGTATTGAATCAACCGTTAATGTTGGGCTCGTCTAGTTTTATCTTATCATTAGAGTGGCATCCTTTGAAAGTACTAAAGAAACTGCTATCATATTAAGTGGTCCAAGAGAACCTAGCAACTGGAGTACTGGAGTTTTCTTTGTTTGTTTTATTTTTTGAGTTGGGGTCTCTGTCACTCACTGTAGAGTGCAGTGGCACAATCACGGCTCATTGCATCCTCAATCTCCTGGGTTCCAGTAATCCTCCCACCTTAGCCTCCTTAGTTGCTGGGACTACAGGCATATGCCACCACACTCAGCTAATTTTTCTTTTTCTTTTTTTTTTTTTTTTTGTAGAGAAGGGGGTATCCTTATGTTGCCTAAGCTAGTCTCATATTCCTGGGCTCAAACAATTCTCCCACCTCAGCCTCCCAGAGTGTTGGGAATACAGGCGTGAGGCACCATACCCAGCCCAACTGAAGTTTTTTAAATTTGAAAAGATGCCATACGTTCTTGTCCTTAGCTTGCCTTCAAGATGTCCATTTGCCCCCTTCGTGCTATATATTGTTGAAAATATACTCCCACTATCACCAATTCTCATACTCTTTACAGCTGGTTCTGTACGTGCACAGCAAACAGATCCATAATTGTTTCATAAACTTGAATTTCTCAGGAAAATCACATAAAATAGTAATGAAAAAAGGAGGGAAAGTTTATATTTTTTCAAATCATACTTCTTATCTTTGTATCTTCTAAAAAAAGAAACATGTATCCATTTATTGATTTACGTATTGAAAGAATGAGACATTCAAGGAGCTCATCATTTATGAAAGTGGTTTTTAAAATGTGGATCAATGATCTCTTTTGGATTTCAATGAGAAGCAAAACTCCTCCTAGGAAAAAAAAAACCCACATCCTATCCAATTTTGTGTATAAATTATTAGGGAGTTGATGACTACCTAGGACCCATCTATACAGCCTATGTTATGAACTGACCGATAACGTTCCCCCCAAAATTCGTGTTGAAATCCTAACCCCCAATGTGATGGTATTTGGAAATGAGGCCTTTGGGAGGTAATTAGGGTTAGATTATATCATGAGAGTAGGGTTCTTATAATGAAATTAGGGGCCCCTTATAAGAATAGCAAGAAAGAGCCTGACGCAGTGGCTCATACCTGTAATTCCAGCATTTAGGGAGGCCAGGGTGAGAGGATTGCTTGAGCCCAGGAGTTTGAGACCAGCCTAGGCAACATAGTGAGACCTTGCCTCTACAAAAAAAATCAAAAAAATTAGCTGGACTTGGTGGCATGTGCCTGTAGTCCCAGCTACTCAAGAGGATGAGGCGGAAGGATCGTCTAAGCCCAGGAGGTCAAGGTTGCAGTGAGCTGTGCTTGTGCCACTGCACTCCAGCCTGGGCAACAGAATGAGATTCTGACTCAAAAAAAAAAAGAATAGCAAGAAAGAGATTTCTTGTTAGAAGTAGACAGCAATGCATGACTCTACTGGGAGAGTACAAACAAAAGATGTGGTCACAGAACTTACTTGGATTCTGACCTACATGTGTCTTCCTTTGGTTGATTTTACTCTGGGCCCAGTATCATCATGCTGTAGTATGTCATAACTACGAGTATTACATGTTTCAGTGAGTTCTGTGAGTACTTCCAGCTAATTTATTGAAACTGTGGGTTGCTTTAAGGACTTGCAATTGGGATCAGAAATGAGGATGGTCTTGGAAATGCCCAAATCATTGTGTTGTGTATCAGAAATAAAGGTAGTCTTGGGGACTCCCTCACTCTGTACCTCCAAAAGATATTTAAATCGGTGACTTTATAATGCTATCCAATAATCAGTCATTGGAGGATATTAGGAAAGCAATTGTGTTGAAAAATGGGTAAGTAAAGAGAAAATGCAAGCATTTATTTTGCTTTAGCTATATGAACTGTACTGGGTAATCAAATAATAGATGAGGAGCAGTGTACCCTTCTAAAAGTAAAACAAGTGAAAAATGAAACAGCAATGACTGAACTAGAATATCACCAAGATGCAACTCTTAATGCATTACTAGATTTAAACACTGCATCTCAACAGTGCCTGAAACCACAAAAAGAGAAACAACCAGATAATACACGCTTTCTGCTGAAAGAACACCTTGCCAAATAAATCAGACCTGAGTCCGATCAACTGCCTGAATTCACCTACCAATTTGCAAGAAATAACGAGGACAAGGAAAATGATTCAACAGCATGGTAAGTATCATGCACTTAACAAAATCCAGACTGTGGGAAACTCTGTCGGTCAAACAGAACCAGTTCTCCAACAGATACATGGCAAAGAAAATAAGTGGGATAGGAGAGGGATCTGTAGACTAAAAGAGACTTAGCAAATTATAAAATGGTAAAGATTCAATGAGTCTTTTAAGTATAAACATTCAGGTACCATAACTACCAAGAAACACAAGGAGGTAATTCCTATGAAAATTGGGTTCAAGCTTACTCAAGGTAGACGTGAGGAAGTTGTGATTGAAACAGGTACACAGAGGAGCTTCCTGAGGGACTGGCAATATTCTATTTCTTGAATTGACAGATGAGTAGTAGTTACATTCCTTTCTATAACTTATTAAGTCACACATTTGTCTTGTGGGGTTTTCTTTACCTTGCGAAGTAGATTTTTTAACTTAAGTGCAAGGCTTACACTTAGCCCTACTAAATTGTATTCGTTTTATGTCTCTAGAGTCTTAGGATGCTTTGGGGTTGTTGTCATGTTACCCAACATGATTGTTATATCTCTTGTCTTAGTTCAGAGGCAAAGTATTCTATCTTCACCAAAACAACTAATTAAAAAAAGAAGTTGACGACCTAAATTCTAGATCTTGGTTGGGGTGGTGCTTGCATAGGTGTATATGTTCATCAAGATTCACCAAACTGTACTCTTAAAATGGGCACATGCCTCTTTCACATGTTTGCTTGTTTTTCCTTTGCTGATGCCAAGGACTCATTGTGACATCTGCCATCATGCAAATAACCAACTGGGAGCAACTTGCTGGAAGGAACATGAGCCACTGCACGATCCTTTGGGATGGAGAGCTACTTTCTCAGTGGGAATGCTCGCCCAAAACTCTTAACTGAGAGAGAAACAAATTTCTTTCAAAGACACAGTATTGTTGAGGGTCTACAGAAGAGCTGTATAGCCTGTGACGCTAATATCCTGAGGGGTGCTAATGCAAATGCCTCCAGGTGCTGAGCAGGGAACACAGATATATAAAGAAGCAGAAGTAAGACAGTGGGAACCATGGTGAGTTAGAGGGTTTCCTAGAATCACTCCGATTTTTTTTTTTTTTTAATTTTAAGCATCCTCTACTGAAAACAAAATGTCTGCAGGGCCAAATTCCACCTGATGGCTATCGTTCACAACCCCAGGTTAATTTAGGAAGATTGAGTAACAAATTCACTTAATTGTCTTGTACACATTTCTTCATTTTGTATAGAAGTACATCACATGAGACCTAAGTTCATGTATTTTATCAGTTAGGATATAACCTAAGCTGCTTAAAAATTCAGTAGCTTGGACAAGATGGGGCCTTAGTTCGCTTTAATATACAGTTTGGTGGAGACAGGTGGCTTTTTCCCATGAGGTCATCTGGGGACTCAGGGACACTCTATGTCATCACTCCACCATCCCCTGGTTGTTATTCTGACTACTCTGCTGAAGTTTCCCTGCTACTTGGTTGAAGTTTCCTTACCACAAGCAGTCTGAGGAGGAAGGAAGGAGGAAGATGAGGAAAGCAACCAGAGGTGGGAAGTATTGCTCTCTCTTGCATCCCATTGGCCAGAACCCAGTCACAGGGCCAGTAGAGTCCCTCCCTAAGCCTTCATATTCCCAACTAAAACTCTGTGTGTTCTTGTAATAAAAAGAAGACAGGGACCCAGTGCGCTGGCTCACACCTGTCATCTCTACACTTTGGGAGCCTATGTCAGATGGATTAGTTGAGTTCAGGAGTTCAAGACCAGCCTGGGCAACATAGTGAGATCCCAACTCTTTTTTTTTTTTTTAATTAGCCCGTGTTGGTGTGTACCTGACGTCCCAGCTACTTGAGGGGCAAAGACAGGAGGATTGCTTGAGCCTCATACTCTGTGGAACCCACAGCAGTAAGCTTTTTTTTTTTTTAAGTTTTTTGTTTTTGTTTTGTTTTTTGAGTTGGAGTCTCACTCTGTCGCCCAGACTGGAGTGCAGTGACCGCTCCCGGCCACTGCAGCCTCAACCTGCTAGGCTCTGGCGATCCTTCCGCCTCAGCCTTCCGAGTAGCCGGAATTACAGGCACGCGCTACCACGCCCGGTTGATTTTTTTTATTTATTGTAGAGATGAGGTCTCACCAAGTTGCCCAGGCGGGTCTCAAACCCGCAGGCTCAGGCAATCCACTCACCTCGGCCTCCCAAAGCGCGGGGTTACAGGCTGAGCCACCGAGCCCGGCAAGCAGTAAGCTTTGATTGCACCACTGCACTCCAGCCTAGGTAACAGAGTGAGGCCTTGTCTCTAGAAGGAGGTGGAAGAGGAGGAGGAGGAGGAGGAGGAGGAGGAGGAGGAGGAGGAGGAGAGGAGAAAGAGGAGAATGTTTATTTGGAAACTTTTAGCATCTCTGCTACATATACCTGTACATTACTCTAGCAAATTTCTGGATGAGATGACATAACTTATTCTTCGACAATCTCTGCTGGATTCTGGTGGTCCTTGCTTTCTATTAGGTGCTCACGCCCAGACTTTGAATAACCTGGTCTAGACACTCAGAATTATTGTTAAGCTCTTCAGTCTTCCTTTGTAGAAATGATCTCTTTTTGCTTTGGAATACTGGCTTTCATTTTTATTTTTCATCTCCCTAGAGCACTCAGTCTCCAGGGTTCTTAAGAGATCAACACCTGGGTAATTTCCTTCTTAGCCACACCCAGTGCTATGAAACATAATTCTTACAGGCCAAGAGACAGAAAAAGAAAAACATAAAGGAACGAAATAAAACCATTTCAACTAGTCTAGTGAATAAGCAAAAAGAAAGTTAGGAAATTAAAAAGGATAATTAAAATCCATTTTGGGGAGAAGTTTAGCTACATCAAGAAAAGGCTTCAAGCCACTTATTAAACAATGGAGAATTTTATGTCAATCTTCTTCATACATACACATCCACTGAGTTTTGTTTTATTTTATTTCATTATAACTTAGGGTAACTAGAATTCCAAACCTCAGCTTCTGTGAATAATCACTACAAAGTCCTCTTAAAGAAAGGCAAAGGCTATAATCCTAGACTAAATTTGTGGTTGTCCTTCCAGCTAACTGTCAAAACAATAGTTTCCTTTGGGATAACTATTCTTCTTTATTCTACTGAAGAGCCTTTTTAGTGGCTGATTCTTGAATAATTACATATTATGCTTGACTTTCCTTTCACACAATATGAAAAAAAATTTCTTATTCTCTATGGTAACAACTAAAATACTTCAAGCCTACTTCTTTTCTCTTGAGGGGTAGAAATCTGGAAATATATAGAAGCATAGTATATGGAGGATTAGTTCAAGGACCCCCATATATACCCACACATACTCTATAACAGGGATCCCCAGCTCCTCGGTGGAGGACTGGTACTGGCCTGTGACCTGTTAGAACTGGGCCAAATAGCAGGAGGTAAGTGACGGGTGAGCAGAGCTCCGTCTTCTGTCCGATCAGCTGCGGCATCAGATTCTCATAGGAGCACAAACCCTTTTGCAAACTGCACATGCGAGGGATCTAGGCTGCGTGCTCCTTATGAGAATCTAATGTCTGATGATCTCGCCTTCCCCCACCATCCATGGGAAAATTGTCTTCTATGAAACCGGTCCCTGATGCCAAAAAAGTCAGGGACCACAGATCTATGGAAGCCATGTATAGGAAATTTGGCTCTCAGTGTATGTGGATTTTGCCTCCCATGAATACTGTATTTTCCATCGTTTGGTTGAAAAAAATCTGCATATAAGTGGACCCAAGCATCTCAAACCCATGTTGTTCAAGGTCAACTGTATTTCAAGCTTTATCCTCTCCGTACTTCAATCAAATCACATTGGCTTGCTGTTTTCCAGAAACACATATATATTTTACACCTTGTGACTTCCCAGGTGCCATTTACTGAACAAGAACGGTTCCTTCCTCTCCTTTCATCCTCAGACTATTGATCCTCACCCATCCTTCATTGTCAGCTCCTAAGCATCCCAGAAAGAATCAAGCGCCCCTGTCTCAGCTAGGGTATAGATGCCCACTATTAACTTTTTAAAGAGCACTGTGCAATTGTATAATTGTTTTATTAAAAAAAATAATAGACTTAGAGGCTATAATGCTGAGTGATCCATCACAGAAGCAAAGAACCGAGTATCACATGTTCTCACTCATAAGCAGACCTTGAACAACTCTTGTAATACTTTAAGAAAACGACTGCAGTAGTGGGAAACTGCCGGGGTGGGCACACCTCATCAACAAGGGTACCTGCATAATCAACACTTGTATACCTAACCCTGAATTGTACCCCACATCTTTAAAATAAAGCATTTTAAAAAATCCTTTCTCTGCTTCAACTATTCAGAGTGAATTCTACTATATGTGAAAAAAGAGCCCTGAATGATAAAATTCCCATATTTAATAATCTAGATTCCATCGATTACAAGAGGCAAGTTATTTTATGAATTACTAAGAAAAAAAAGGCTAGGAAACGGTTACATGCCACTAATTGTAAGGCATGTTATGATTTCATAGATGTTTACATTGGGGGAAAAATAATAATAATAACTTCCGGCTAGGTGTGGTGGCTCACGCTTTTAATCCCAACACTTTGGGAGGCCAAGGTGGAAGGACTGCTTGAGCTCAGGAGCTCAAGACAAGCCTGGGCAACATAGTGAGACTCCATGCCTACAAAAATAAAAATTAAAAAATCAGCCAGGCTTGATGGTGTACTCCTGTAGTCCCAGCTTCTTGGGAGGCTGAGACAGAAGATTTGCCTGACCCCAAGAGGTTGAGGTTGTGAGGAGCCATGATGGTGCCACTGTACTCCAGCCTGGACAACAAAGTGAGAACACGGCTCAAAAACAAACAAGCAAACAAACAACTTCAAAGTCTTCACATCTACACCACATGCGAGATTATTCTTTTTCATCAGGTTTCCACTATTGTGGTCGCTATCTGCTGGGATGCTTTCCTTTCCTGATATTTAGTCATAAGGTCACTTGACCCTCCTAGACCAGCAAGAAAACCCAGGCTAGATGATTGGAAATACCAGGATCTGGCAGGCAGTTCAACAGGAAGCCATTGTGGTTCCTCCCAATCCTATCCTTGGCTGGCGTTTCACCCATAGAAGCAGATCCAATGAGCATCGTAAGGGAGAATAGATCGCTGTCTCTATAACTCTCTGCCTTGTGACTTTGGCAAGGAGGAATTCTGCTGGAAACGGTGGACAAGCCACAGCTGGGGGGACAGGGTTGACAGCTGATGGCCAGCTGAGCTGACCCAGCAAGGTGCTTTCCACTTCCCAAGGACTGTTGCCTGCACGCTATCATGAGTGGCCCAACTGGGTCGGTGCTGTTGCTCAAACTATTTTCTTCAGGATCTTTGTAGAAAACGATGATGCTCACCTGCTTTTGCTTCTATCAGTAAAGAATGCTTACTCATTTAGAGCTCTATCTGGCTGGTGCTAATCATATTTGATAACAGTCACATAGTAGCTTGTTTATTTTCATTTTCTCATTTCTTCCAGCCCATAATAACTCCTCGGGGAGGGACAACATCTGTTCCTGCGAGAGGAATAGCTACAGCCTTCTGGAAGGTTCTTTCCAGGCTTTGGATGCCAGGGAGATGAGCACTCCCCCATTCTTTTGGATTCCCTAGATTTCTGCACAGAAATTTATGGAAAAGACAATTATAATGCTGAGGTGTTAATGAGGTAGCAGAATCCTATGAAAGAAAATTAAAATGTAACAAACCCGAGAAAAAGGAAGAGAAACAAGGAAGATTCAGAAATGGTCTCAAAGACCTTTAACGTCACTAGAAAATGATCTCCTCGGGGATTAAGCATTCTATAATAAATATTAACATTCTTCTGCCCTCAAGTATTTAGCGTGTTTTCTGTTAAAGTATTAATGTTGTGCTTTCCTAGATTGAGACTAACTGCTGAATTTCAGGTGTTTAAACGCAGAGTTCAATTCACAGCTTATTAAAGTGTGGAGAGTGTTAATGTAATTCTCTAATGCTCTTGCAACTGTGTCCCAAAGCCCTAGAGCACACACTCTGTATGAGACAAAGAATATCCAAATTTCATAATGCATGTCAACACTGAATACAATTAGAACTGAAAAAAAAAAATGACTCACTTTCTGTTGACAAAATGACTTTGGACATTTAACAAACATTACTTGAGGGACTACTGAGGGTGGAAAGAGGGTGAGGAGAGGGATAAAAGCAGGGACAGAAACGAAAAAGGGGGAAGGGAAGTGAGGAATTAACAAACCACAGTGCATGTTGAACTTCCCTCATCTGAAATGCTTGGGACCAAAAGTGTTTGGGATTTGGGATTTTTTTTAGATGTTGTATATCTTTGTTTTTGAGTCAGAGTCTCACTATGTTTTCCAGGTCAGAATACAGTGGCACAATGATGACGATCATGGCTCACATGGCAGCCTCAACCTCCTGGGCTCAGGTGATCCTTCCACTTCGGCCTCCTGAGTAGCTAGGACTACAGGCGTGAGTCACCATGCCTGGCCAGATTTTGAATATTTTAATATATGTAATGAGATATCTTGGAGATGGGGCCCAAGTCTAAACACCAAATTCACTTATGTTTCCTATACACTTTATAAATGTATCCTGAAGGTCATTTTATACAGCATTTTAAATACTGTTGCATATGGGACAAAGTTTGTGTGCACTGAACCATCAGAAAGCAAAAGTGTCACCATCTCAGCTACCATGTGGACAATGTGTGGTTGGTTGGTGTCACCATCATTCCTGGCTCTGAATCTTTATGCTACCAATAAACTATCATTTTCTTATACCTATTCACCCATAAGAACTTAACAGTAAAAAAAAATATGGCATGCCATGAATACCGTGAGAAAACAATGTGTTCAAGGTAACTGGGCACCATAAAGGCCTTACCAGAACACCTGCATCAGTCATCAGCAACAACACACAATGGTAGACTTTCCATCTCTACCTGTGATGATGTGTTTTGATTAAAAGGTTACTGAACACTATATTTTGTTAGGTCAGAAGAAACATCAGAAGCAATTAAGGGACCAGTAAGTGTATCCTGTAGGGATGAGGAAACATCCTGCTGGATGGCTTTTTTTCAATGTTCCCTCATTTTTTTTTTATCCAGTTATTATGCAGCCACAATGAAGGACAAATATATGGACTTTGCAGCAGCTTGGATGGATTTGGAGTCGATCATACTCAGTTATTTATCACAGAAACAAAGAACAGAGTTCCATATGTCCTTACTCATAAACGGACCTTGAACAATTATAATGCTATAAGAAAGCGATTGGCAGTAGTGGAAAACTGTAGGGGGGTAGGGGATCGGCAGTTGAGGGAAACTGCCAGGGGAAGGAGGGGCATACCTCATCAACAAGAGTACCTGCATGATCAATGTTTATATACCTAACCCTGAATTGTACCCCACGTCTTTGTAATAAAAAATTTTTTTTAAATGTTCCCTTCAGGTCAGGTGTGGTCTATAATCCCAGCACTTTGGGAAGCCAAGGGGGAAGGATTGTTAGCGCCCACAGATTCAAGATGAGGCTGGGCAACATAGCGAGACTTCATCTACACACACACACACACACACACACACACACACACACACACAGAGTAGCTGGGAATGGTGATATATACCTGCAGTCCTAGGTACTTGGGAGGCTGAGGCAGAAGGATCACCTGAACCTCGAGGTCAAGGCTGTGGTGAGCCATGATGATGCTACTGCACTCTTGTCTGGGTGACAGAATGAGACCTTGACTCAAAAAAAGAAAAAAAAAATGTTTCCTCCAGAGTCATCTTCCTCCTTAACAAGTTTTTGTCTTAGAAGTTTCTCTTTGGTTTTTTAGTTGATATGATTCCTTGTTTTATTAGGAATGCATCCTGCCTTAGTCCTTCAATAAATTAGCCCACCACACATTTTCCTCATGTCATTTATAGGCAGTTTTTCTGCAGTGCTAACAACATCGTGTTCATTATCACTATTATCATAGCCATCTTGATCAGAACCATTTTGGCTATTTCACCATTAGTCAATGAATGAACAACTGAAGTCCCGTTATTAATGTTAAAAACTTGATATACACTCTTGATATTCACTCTTTTAGCTTACTGGTGGATTCCAAAAGTGTATTTATTGCATATTTAAGAAGGTCAGACTTTTTTTTTCACACTTGACATTCAGAATCCTTCGAGTCACCACCTTGTTCATCATCCTCACGTAACATAGTTTCTGGCCACAGGCACAACTGGTCTTTAGTCACCGTGTTCCAAGCACTGGCAACAGCATTTATGGCATCCTTCATGCTAAACTCCTTCTAAAAATCTTTTACACCCATGCTTCTGTCCACTGCTGCTAGCATGTTGTTCAAGAAGATGTTTTTATATTTACTCTTCATTGATCTAAGAGTATACTGATCACATAGCTGCACAGAGTCATATTTGGGGGACAGTACATGGCATCAACAACATTTTTTATGAGAATTTCAGCTGGAAGATCAGCAAAACACTTCAAAGAAAAATAAAATCTTACTGTCATTGTCTAGTCTAGCTTTTCTGCAGTGAGTGTGAACCACTGGTACAAATGTTTGCAAAATCAGTCAGAAAAGATGGTCCCTGGCAATCCATGCCTTTTTGTTAGCATGATAAAGGACTGGTAAGAAACTCATTTCTTGAAAACAGTGAGGAAATGAGCTCTCGCCCATCACAACAAGAGTACACTTACATATGCCTGCTGCATTAGCATATCCCAGCATAGTTATTCAACATCTTTGATATCTTTTTTATTTATTTATTTTTCGAGTCACAGCCTCACTCTGTTGCCTAGGTTGGAGTGCAGTGGCATGATCATGGCTCACCGTGGCCTCAACCGCTCAGGCTCAGGGGATCCTTCCTCCTCAGCCTCCTGAGTAGCTGGGACTACAGGCGTTTGTCACCATGTCTGGCTTATTTTCCTCTTTTTTGTTGAGACGAGGTCTCGCTATGTTGCCCAGGCTGGTCTTGAACTCCTGGACTCAGGCGATCCTCTCACCTTGGCCTCTCTAAGTGCTGGGATTACAGGCATGAGCCACCACGCCTGGCCCTTTGACATCCTTAATTCCTATAAGAACTGTCTCATCGACTGTAGTCAGTTTCTTTCTGGAGCAAAAACACCAAAACATTGATGTTTTATCAGCATTATAGACTTATTCTGACATCAGATTTTCATCAGCGACGAAATCCTGGCAACTTTGTCAATAAAGTGCTCCATGATCAGCAGATGCTTTAGATTTAAATTTAAGCAAACTTGAGTATTCATAGCTTCCTTCAATTTTCAGTTCATCGCAATAGATCTTTACTTGTTTCATGATCGGTACAACATTACAAGGCATGTGTTCACTGCAATGCTAACAGATCCACTCTTTCAGGACATCAAGATCTTCATTTTTAACTTTATGCAGTGTTTTTCTATTTTTCATTAGCTTCTGTTCATTCCTTTCAGCATAAAACATCAACAGCATATTCTCCTGTTTCTTCAGGTCCTACGTGTTGGTCATCCCACTGCTGTCTGGTTTCTCCAACAGCTTGGCATTCTGTGCTACAGATAAACATAAATGCTTCCACTTTTCCTTATTACTGTTACCCACAGGGGTATCTGCAGACTTTTTTTGCATTTCCAACAATATTTACACCACAGAGCAAAGAATAAGCAAAAAACCACAGCGAGTAAGGCATGTAGGTCTTGGCCCCATGTGGGGCATCGTGGGGAACCTGACATTGCCAAATCTAGCCTACACATGTGCCATTTTATTACCCTTTGTAGTTGTGCATGGGAATGGGAGGGAGGAATCTAGGCATATCTGGAGAAGATATAATCTAGCTGAAGGGGGCTTGGAGGGTCTTTTTTCCCTTGTGGACACTGAATAAACTGTATTATATAAGCACCTGCATTTTGACTGTGACCCATCACATGAGGTCACTTGTGGAATTTCCCACATGTGGTAGCATGTCAGTAGCATGAGATTTTGGATCATTTCTGATTTTGGATTTTTTTGATTTGGGATGTATTACCTTTAAAAGGTGTTAATCATCCCATGAGGGATGAAATGAAAAACAGTGGAAAAGTATGCTAGCAATTGCATACTAACAATAGAAGTAGGCAGCCTTCAGTTTTTAAATTGCAGAGTCACTTGTTTATAAATCCCAGAATACAGGATTTTGCTGCAGAGACTCAACTGAGAAGCTAAGACCAGTAGCTAAGTTTTTTTCCTCCACCTAGGGCTTGTAATATTTCTACTTCCCAATAAAAAAGTAGATAAGCTCCAAGTGTACAAACAGTTTTTAGCCGAGTGCAATGGCTCATATGTGTAATCTGGGCATTTTGGGAAGCTGAGGCTAGAGGATCTTGGCCCCGGAGCTCAAAACCAGCTTGGGCAACATTGTGAGACCTTGTCTCCACTAAAAAATAAAAAAAAAAATTGGCTGGGCATGGTGGCATGCACCTGTGGTACCAGCTACTCGGGAATCTGAGGCAGAAAGATTGCCTAAGCCCAGGAAGTTGAGGCTGCGGTGAGCTATGAGTGTGCCACTGCACTCCAGCCTGGGCAACAGGGTGAAACCCCTAACTAAAATTAACTAATTAATTAATTAAAAATAAAGCAAGCTTCGCTTGCCACTGCTTAGAGAGTTTTTGTTGTTGTTGTTGTTTGGCTCGAGAGTTCTTTGCACTTCTAAGGAAGCTTCATAACTTGAAAGGCTGACAATGCTAAGAATACGGGATCGTAGTCCAAAGATAAAATTGCATCCAGCTCCATCACTTAGAAGACGTAAAGCCTTGAGCACATCCCCTTCACCTCTCTCAGCTTCAAAGGAAAGAATGCATAAAAGCTATTTGTATACTATAAAGGCAGAAACAAAGGTCAGTTGGTGCTACTGTTGTTTGCTTATAAGGATGACGAAGTGGGTTTAGGTTAAGACCATTCACCAAAATCACACGCTGCACCAGGGGTAGGAAAGACCCAGAAGAAATCCAAAATTTACTTCCTAATTGGGCTGTTCCTCTTGAACACAGATTACTTTGTCTTATAAATAACAGTCAGTTTCAATCCCTGCCACACCTTTCACACTCAGCCACTGCTAAGATATTATACATACTCCGGCCCTTCCATGGCTGTGCCAAGGTTCTTTCTTCTGTTTTCATACCCTAAACCTGGCATTTTGCTTCTCTCCCTAGAGTAACACTTACCTTGTTAAATAAATAAAACAAAAAATAAAACAGGTTTCACTTGCCACTGCTTAGAGAGTTTGTTGTATTGTAGACGGCCGCTTCAATAGACTGGGAACTCCTTGAAGACAAATTATGCACTATTATTCTTTATACCCATGCCAGAGTAACTTGGTAAAGATGGACACGGTTTGCTGAATGAATGAATGAATGAACGGATGTAGCACATAAATCATAATTTCTGCCCACATGGAACAGAATTGTGACATACTTCACCCACGTGCTTATGTGGTTTTCTCCACAGCACTATCGCTCTCAATACATTTTTTATAACTGCTTTATTGAGATACTATTTATGTGCCACAAAGTTCACCCATTTAAAATACACAATTCCGTGGTTTTTAAAATATTCAGTTATGCCTCCATCACCATGATCAAACTGCAAAACATTCTCGTCACCCTGAAAAGAAAAAGCCCTACCCATCGGCAGCCCCCAATTCCTTCCCCCCCAGCAACCACCAATCTACTTTCTATCTCTACAGATTTCTAATTAATTTCTTGCTATACACTATACATGGCATTACATCTACGACTGCACCTCTTTGCACCACTGAAAAGAAATAAAATCGGAGGCAGCTTTGATGTAGCACGCAGGTATGGCATCAATCTCCAACGAGCTCTGTGACCTTGGGCAAGTTAACTGGATTTAGTCTCTGCATAAGATGAAGTTCCGAGGGGTGTAAGGACACTTTCAGGTTAAAAAACAAACAAGCAAAGACAACAACCACTGGCTGCCATTCCCATACTCCGCCCTACAGATCCCTTTCTGGGATTCCGCAATAAACGTGCAGACATAAATAAGACTTCACACCAGGGCAGCCGAGGCCACTGCTCCCCCGCCCCCCGTCCCCTCCCGCCCACCCCCTTGCGCCCAGGGCCCCAGAAAAAGCTGTCTTCTTTCTGGCGGGGCCGTCCACCGACGACCGGGCTGGCCAAGGAGGGACCCCGCCCGCGGGCGCCCGCAGGAAGCCTCGCCCGGCCCGGGACCCCCCCGCGGCGCCCCCGAGAGCGCCGCCCCCGGACGGCGCCCCCGCTGGCCGGGCCGCCGGCCGCGCGCGCTCCCGGCGTGGGCGGGGCCCCGGGGCCGGCGGGGGCGGGGCCGGCGAGCGCGGCAGCCAATCGGGGGGCCGGCGCGTCCCGGGGGCCCGCGGCTCGCCCGGCGCGCGGGGGCGGGGCTGCGCTTGACAGTGGCGGTGGCCGGGCGGCCGAGCCGGGCGCGGCGAGCCGAGCGCGGTGCGGGCGGCGGCGGCGGCGGCACGCGGTCCGCGCGGCTCCGGCGCTCGGCGCAGCGGAGGAGCCCCGGCGGGGCGGCGGCGGCGGCGGCGTCCGGGCGCTGCGGCGGGCCCCCGCGGGCGCCGGTGTCCTGGCCCGTCCCTAAGGTACCAGCCCCGCTCGGCCTCGCGCCCCGGGAGTCGCGCGCGGCGCCCGGGCAGCCGCTTTGTGCAGCCCCGGGCTGCGCCGCGGGGTGGGGGCCGGGGAGCGGGGCGGGGGCCGGGCGGGGCCGCGCGCTCTGGGCGGCTCTCCCTCCGAGGAAGAGGGTGGGGGCCGAGGGAAGCGGGTGGGG
>CAUYQG010252951.1:0-30613 GCA_963574415.1 Tarsius wallacei
TAGTTCCAGCTACTTGGAAGGCTGAGGCGGAAGGATCGTCGGAGCCCAGCAGGTCGAGGCTGCGGTGGCCGGGAGCGGCCACTGCACTCCAGTCTGGGCGACAGAGTGAGACTCCAACTCAAAAAAAAAAAAAAAAAAAAAAAAAATGATTATCACACACTGAGAATGTAGTAAGCTCTCAATAAAATTATGTTTATATTTGTGGAAGAAGGAAAATGCTAAAGAGATTACTATTATTATTTATTCAGAAAAGAGTCCAAGAAAGAGCCACAAAACCCTATGCTACGGTTTAAATGCGTCCCCTCCAAAATTCAGGTGTTGCCAATATGATAGTATCAGAGGTGGGGCCTTTAAGAGATGAGTGGGCCATGGGGGATCTTTTCTCATTCATAGGATGAAGACCCTTACAGAAGAGGCTTTCCGCAGCATTCCACAGCTGGTCCTTCAGCCATGTAAGGAGACAGCATTCCCTCCCTCCGGAGAATAGCAACCCTCACCAGACAACTGAACCTGTTGGTGCCTTGATCTTGGATTTCTCATCCTCCACAACTGTGAGAAAATAAACTTCTGTTTCTTAAAAAGTACCCAGTCTATGGTATTCTGTTACAGCAGCTTAAACAGACTCTGCTAATGAATGAGCTATACCTGTGAAATATTCCAGGTTTTTTAACATACTTTAATTTTGGAAGATTAGAAACTTAGTAACTTTAAAAAGTGGAATTTGATAATTCTTCCCATAAAGTTAATTTCATAGTCTCTTAAAACACATATTCTCTACAAGAACAGAGAAGCATCTTTGGCTATTCCATACATTCTATGAGCGGGAAGTTCAAGTTGTAAAATGACTGTCTAAATAGCTGCTTGCTGATCTTGAACACCTCTGTAAAAACAAAAGCTGCCATACCAAGATGTTCTTCGTCTAGTTGTTCACACCTGTTTATTAGTCAGGAGCTTAATCACATGTGCTTTCAACGCAGAGACAGGAGATAGAAGTCACACAAATCACGCTAAAAGTCAGAAGCACACACTCTACTGTAGCTGTCTTTCTAAAAAGAACCATCTCAGAGGATGAAAAAGACAAACATGAACTGCTGACACCAATACTTTTTTGGTATAGGTAAGAGATGAATAAAAATCAGTAAGTCACATTTACTTATTTATTTACACTAGTGAAAATGAAACATGAAAATATTACCTCGATAATCCACTCCAGAATTTAATTTTACCACAACTGGCCGTCCGATGATTTGCTTTAAGAAGTCACTAGGGGTTTGCTTCCGAAGACTCATTTTAACAATCCTAACCAGAAATATGAAAAGGAGCAATAAAGGTAAAGACAAAGGTTGATTACTCAACAAAAAACCTTAAAGCCATAAACATATTTACACATTTTCACTCCTTACTAGGAGCCAGACACCAAGCTAAGCATTCAAATGGACTGTCTCATTCAGTCCCCACAACAACCCCATGACATGGTCTGCAGAGAAAGCCCTGTGTTTACAAAGCACCTGCTCTTAACCACTTGTCACAACTGCCTCACACACAGTATGTATACCCACCACAACCACCACCACCTAGCCACGTCCATGCACTCAATGGTTATTTCATGCTGACACTCTGCTAAGGTTGCTATAAACACTAGCAAATGTAATCTTTACCAGAACCCTGGGAAGAAGGTCTTAACATTCCTATCTTGCTGATGAAAATAAAGGCATAAAAAGACGAAATAATTGGCCCCAAAATGTGATGGAGCATTCAAGCTCAAGTCAGTTCTACTTATTACATAGGGTAGACATCTATGAACAACTGATGCTAAATGCTAACTCTGAAAAAAATCATTACAATCATAACCTAAAGCTAACATTTGAGTGTACCATATACCAGCACTTTTCCAAGCACTTTGCACATACTAATCCATTTAAGTTGCACTACCCTATAAGGTAGGTGTTGTTTTCATCCTCATTTTACAGGTGAGGAGGTAGACAGAAAGGCCAGACACCCTGCTCAAGGCCAAACAGCTAGGAAGTGAGCAGCCAGTCCATGCACTTAATCACAACCTTAACAGCTTTCTGAAAGTCACTGGTACAGCCAAAGATTTTTAATTACTCTATTATAATTATACCAGATATGTTCTCCAAATAAAAAAGAAAAAAATCTTAAAATTCAGTCTAAAAAGAGTCTAAAATAGCATTACACACCCAAATTAATCATATCAGACAAAGTAGCCCATCACTCCTTTCAAAATCCACCTTTTGTTATATAACAACTCTCTCTCAAAATATTTTGATAAATTAACAAAACTATAGTGACTTAAGCAAAAACTGAGCATAAAAAATTTTTGGAAATGAACTGTTCTGTTTCAGTCAAATTCAACCTCACTATTTAGTAGCCATATAGTAGTGGGACTTAAAAATCCGTATGAACATGGTGTTTTAAGGATTCTCTTCAAGATCTCAAGTTGTTCTTTGTTTTCAAATTTTTCATTAAACATTCTTCCATTAACAGCACTGCTTATTTCACTCCACGTCCATCCACTCAATAATCTAAACTTGCGTGTAGTAGGACTATTGTTTGGAGATATTCTCAAAGTGAATTCATGTAGGATCAGCAGGTAGAGCAAGCTGGAACACTAGGTTAATGGATTTTCATTTGTTCAACAAATATGTACATGTACACACCAGGCAAGGAAATTCAAAATCATGTCATACACAAAGGCTCTGACCTTAAACAATTTAAAATTTAGAAGAACTTAGAACTTAAACGCTTATTTAAAGAGTGTGCATAAACAAAAGTAATCATAATTTAAGTAAAACATTTCCTTAACCAGGAAAAGCCAATATCCTAAGTAAAATAAAAGAAAATGCAAACTTCAGAAATGATTTTTGAATTTTGGACTGTCATTTGGATTATCCACACTAGCTCCAAGGCTTGAAAGATGTTTTTAAAATGTGATGAGCTGATTATTTTACTCAACAAATTTTAATTTAACTTTTCCATTGAATTGCCAGATTATTTTTTCAGTTCCACAATCTCAGTAGGTAACTAAAATTACAACTACTATTCAAGACAACCACTATTCATTCATTCTGGACTCAGACTACACAACAATTTTATGCTGTTTTGAGTACAAAGAGAAAAATTACAAAGTAAATACTGTAACAGATTCAGTACCTTTAATGAATTTGGTTAAAAACAAATAAATCTTCCCATTCATCTATAAACTTCCTTTTTATGTTTAAACATGGGCTGCTTTGTGGATGAACACATCTAGAGAGAATATTAACTCTGAAAGCCTGATACTCATGAGTCTTAAGTTTATTTCCTATCACAGATACCAAATCCCATTATGTCAGTTTATTCATGCACAAATTGAGATAAAACCAGCTGTTTAAAAAAACAAACAAATTATTAAAATGCACTGTGATGTGGAAATCTAGTTCACAGGGCTATTATAGACTAATTATTAGCAATTTTACCTACTCCTGGACTATTTACAATTTTGGATGAAAAAAATTTGAAAAGCAAAAATTGGAAGGAGAGTTCAAAAATTAATGACCATCAAAAAAATGAATACAAACCTAGAGTATCAGTTGTGCTTGACAGTACAGGTTATTTTAAAGATGTTATTAACTTTCCACACCGTTTTAAAAACACAGATATGTTCTTCTAAGCTCACCAAAGACAAACCTCCTCCATTAAGCCTCATCTTTAGTCCAATTAACACCAATATCTTCCTGCAAACAAGCAACACCTCCAGCTTTCAGGGAGCACCTGCTAAGCGTCAGGCACACAGAGCTGTGGATGTCACACAGATAAGACATGGCCCTGGGCCCTCAGAGTTTATATTCTGGAGGGAGCAAAAAACATGTGAATGGAGAATTTTATAAAGGTGGTACGTGCTTGGATAGAATTATGCACAGGGCAAAGAAGATTTTTGCCCAAGATACACAGATCAAAGGATTTCTGGGATGACGACACCTGAGCCAAATTTGAAGGCAAGCTCAAAGTGGTCCCCCAGCAAAAGAAGTCAAGAAGGGCACTGAACACGTGCTCAGGTTTGAGGATGAACACTTCACAGGCAAGGAGACAGGGTTGCAGAAGAGGGTCGGGCCACAATCATAGGGAGCCTCTAGGGCAGCTTCCCAAACCTGAATCATGTGGGTCACTTGGAGATTCTACTGGGAGTTCTAGAGTGGGACCCAGGAGCCTGTTTACACAAGCCTAGGAGATTCTTATGAATTGGCATGTGAGGGAAGGACTTTTGTTACTGGTGGAAACGGGAGGGCTCTAAGCAGGAACTCGGTCCATTTTCTGCTTGCAACAGCACAGTGCAGCTGGGCCATCTCACTTAGTTCTGGGATCATGTAGTTTGGCATTTAGTTTTATTTGATATAACCTGTCACTATGTACACTCTTCTGTATCCTTTATTTTTGTTTATATGGGTCTTTTCTCCCTCAAAATACTGAAAGCCACATAAAAGAAGGGACACTAACAAGCTTCTCATTTGTTCTCCTGAACATCTACATTCCACTAAATCTCTTGAAAAAATATTTTAAACGTTATTTGAAAAGAGTACGGTTGCCTCCAACACATTGTATCCATCACTTTGGGAAAGCCGTATCTTTTACATTAGTCTTCATTAGACTTCCCTGGTACTCCCTGTTACTTAATGACTTGCCCATAAATCCATTTTGTATGAGTAAATTGGTCTTGACACCACAATTTTTCCCATCACTTGGCTCAAGTAATTTTAAGTTTTCATCCTTTAAATTGGATGAGGCAGAAGTAACAGCTCTGACAATTTCTGAAGCAAAAGATAAGACTCTTGAACCATAAACACATAAGAGGAAAAGGACCTTTCTTCAGGGTCACCTTGGTAAAACTTCTCCCTTCAAAATTAAAGTCATAATCACTCTCTATGCCTCCTCTCCCTCCCCTGACTCCTACTCAGGCTTGTTTTAAATGACCTATTTTCATAAATGGCAATTAAGTCAAAGGCAGTATATTTTCTGTCAGAAGCTACTGAGAGGTCCAGTATGAGAACATCTGCAATATGCCCTGCAGAGATTTTTTTTTTTAAATAAAAGAATGGAGAAAAAAAAACAATTTTTATTCATCTAAGTGCTAGGCGTGTTGGATTCATAAGCAACTCACATAGAAACCCTGTGAGGTAGAAAGTCAAGCCAAGGCTTGACCCCAAAAGCCCAAGCCCTTTCAAAGGAGCAGCTGCTCTCTGAACATGCTAAGATTCTCCTGTTAAACTGAGGAACGACCACAGAGATGGTGAAGGGGTGGCGAGAAATCCAGGTGAAGAGCAGGAGCACTTGGGGGAAAAAATACCCAATTGGCAAAACCCCAGAAATGAGACTGCAAAGAAATATAATGACCAAAGGGAAAGAAACAGATCTAATGTGATTTTGAATTCTGCCACAGAGCAGAAGACACAAAATTCTTATTTCTTGGCAATGTGACCTGTACACTTTCTCCTACTCCTGGAGTGTAAACTTTCACCCTATTCATAGTTTAGGGTGAAAAAATTTGAAAAGCAAGAAATTGCAAGGAAACATCACAATGCCAGTAAACAGCACTGGACTAACAAATCGTCTGAGTTGGAGCAGACACTGAGAACAGCGCTCTCAGTAGCAGCCCTCTGAGATCTTGGAGTGGTTCACTGTTCCTTGAAGGCACTATCCCAATCCCTCCTTCCCACGCAGTAGGGGCTACTTCCCTCCCTTCCTCTCAAGGGCCACATGAGTCCACTCAGAGCCCCTCTTTCCACTCTGTGTCGACATTTATCAGGCTGTTTTATAATTTTCCGTTTGCTGACCAGTCTCTCATAGTGGGTTCTAAGCTCGGAGACAGAAAAAACATCCTAATTATTTGGTACTCCTGGTACCTAGGACATTGCCCAAGTCTGTGGAAGACATACTCAAGACCAGCAAAATCTCTGTCCCATCCTCACCAGCCCAAACTATGGGTACAGTACAGTAATCATGCATGTATTGCAACAGCTACCAGAGATTGAAGTATCTCTATAATTGACCATCAAGTAAAAGACAGAGAAGATAAAATAGAAACACTTCTGTATTATTCAAGAATCAGCTGCATTCAAATCTACAGAGATGCATGTTAAAATACAGATTCTTGGTTGGGTGCCATGGCTCATGCCTATAATCCCAACACTTTGGGAGGCTGTGGTAGGAGAACTGCTTCAGCCCAAGAGTTCAAGACCAGCCTAGGCAACATAGTGAGGTCTTGCCTCTACATAAAAATTTTAAAAATTAACTGGGCAGTGTGCAGCATCTTGGAAGGCTGAGGCAGAAAGATCAAGCTGTGATGGTGCCACTACACTCCAGCATGGGCAACAAAGTGAGACCCAGACTCAAAAGAAAAGAAAAAAATGCAGATTCTTGAAATCTACTCAAGAAAAAAGGAACCGTGTTCTACATTTTATTAAGTTCCCCAGATAATTCCTATAAGCAAGTGGTCGCAACCTGGGTGATTTTGCCTCTCACTCTCGTGGACATTTGGAAACGTCTGGGGACACTGTGAAGTGTCAGGATTGAGAAGGGTGGTACTACCAGTATCTAGTAAGCAGAGACCAGGGTGCTGCTAAACATACTACAACCTACAATGTGCAGGATACCCCTCCACACCGAAGCATTACCCAGCCCAAAATGTCAGTGGAGGTTGAGTAACACTGCTATCAGCCCTACATTCAAAAAAACGTTGTGCTCTGGTCTTAAAGCAAGGAGTTAAGAAGGTGGCGTGTATATTATAACTTATTAGGGATGTTTTATTCCCACAAATAAGGAATCAGAAAACAACAACAAACAATCTTAAAGAGGCTGCCATTCTAAATAACTGATTTTTAGTCCAGGCCACAAAAATGATCGTGTTCCCATTCACATTGTTATGGGTCTCTGAGATGACTAAAATCTTTGTTAAGACTTTGTTACTCAGGAAAACTTTAGGAGAGAATAATCCAGGTGATGTAAACATTTTTTTAAATTCGAATATCTAGTATGCCACAGTTCAGTGAGAGACTGCCTGACACAGCATGGGGAAGTACTCACTCGGGAGGCAGGAAACCTGAGTTCTAATCCCAGCTCTGCTACTTAATTAGCTGTGTGACTTGGTTAACTCATCACTTCACCTCTCACGGCCCCAGGTTCCTCATCTGCAAAATAAGGGAGTTATGCTAGACGACCACTAAAGTCTTTTCCTGTGCTAACATTCGGTTAGCCAATGCAGTAACTCCAATAATACACACACACATACGCCTCTGAAGATTCCTGCACCAAATTCGAGCAAGCAGAAATGCCAGACACCACCAGCAAAAGTAATTCCAAAGTGAGGCTCCGCCTTGCTGGTTGATGTTAGCAATGTATTGTAAGCTACCACACTTTTGGTGAAACAAACAGGCACAGTCGGACATGAACGATGTAAACGACTAAAACTTTTTTTGGAAAACAATGTAGCGATATACATGAAGACCCAAAACAAGATCTTGGATCACAGCATCTAATCTGGGAATTTCACTTCTGAGAATCTATTTCAAGGAAATAAATTCAAAAACGGGGGGAAAGTAAGTTTACCAAAATACTATCTGGATGCTAAAATGATGCAAAAACTCAACCAACCTCAATGCACCCAGTCTGGAAATGGTTAAATAATTTATGAGACCTACAGTGATAGACTAGGCAGCCAATCACAAGAAGATGCAAAACTAGAAGGCTACTTAGGAAGTTTTTAAATGGAAGCGGATAACCAAATATACTGTTAAGTGATAAAAACAGGTGCCGTCTGAGTTCAAGTAGAAAACCAGCACATCCAAGAGAAAAGGAAATTGTAGGTGAAAGGGTTCGTGAGTAGGATTTTCTTCCCGAAAGTCTTCTGTTTTCAGTTTTTCTACCATGGTCACGTGTTACTAAGGGGCGCAGGGTAGGGTGGGGTAAGTCACTAGGACCACCATTTGAGTCATCCTAATCGCAGACACCCTAAACAAAGGCACGTGCTGTGCTCGCGCGCGGACACGCGGACACACAGGGACCCCTGGCGATAGGACTGAACGCCCTACGAACGTGGGGACCCCTGACAAATCGGAGTCTGGCTCTTAGTCCCCACCCCGAGGCGGAGGAGGCCCCGCCATTCCCTGCAACCCTGGAAACCCAGCGAGGCCCGGGCCTGGGTCCCGGGTCCGCTTTCCCGCCGGGTCCCGGGGAGAGCGTCGGGGCACCCCGGAGAGCTTCGACACCCCGCAGCGGCCTCGGAAGCCGACTGGGTGGCAGCCGGGACGGAGCCGCTCGCCTTCCAGCGGCCAGGGCGCCTCGCGAGGGCGGTCCCCGGCGCCGGCCATCGGAGGGCTCCCGGCCATTGCTCGCGCGGACAGCGGCCGCCCGGCGGGCTCGGAGGACCGCGCTGCCTCCCCGGGGCCCCGACCCGCTTCCGCCGGGCCCTTCCTTCCCCGGGCTGCCCGGCCGGGCCTGAGGCCGCCGCTCCCCAGACGCTGCGCGGCGCGACAGAAGCCCAGGGCCTCGAACCTGCGGCTGCGCGCGGCCCCGGCCTCGGCCAGTGCAGCCGTGAGCTCACCTCGCGGCCGGGATCCGGAACCCTTGTTCCCCGCGCCCCACAGGCCCGGCCTCCGCGGACCGGCGCAGCCCAAACCGAAACCGCCGAGGCAACGGCGCACAGCCAATCAGCGCTTTACTCGGCTACGGCGGCTCGCGGGGGCCGAAAAACCCGGCCCGCGCCGAAGCGCGCAAATCCTGGTTTGTTTGGTGGCAAAATGGGCGCAGTGGAGTTCTCTCTAACAGAAATCCGAATGTAAAACATACGATACAAAACCAAAAATCCAAAAACCTGGAAATGAGCTTTTGGGAAGGATTTCTTTACGGAAACGTAAGAAATAACCTGAAGGCATCGGAAACTGGAATTTACCGTGAAAGTAATGACTGTGCATGTCCAGAAATGTCCTTGAATAATTTAAAGTAAAGAAATAAATAAAACAAACGCCACAAGTCTTTAAATCCACCTTTGGATATTGATTAGCTGGGTGAAGACGAAGTCATTATTAACAAGAGACTGTTTCCATGGCAATGTTAATTGGTATAAAAATAATTTAAATTACTCAAGTAACTGAATTATAATGACATTAATTGCGTTACATTACAAACTAGTCCCCGATGGAAATGGTGTGCAGACATTATTTAAGTGCTGCTATGGGAACTTGGTTTGGAATTTTGCATGAATTCTCAATATTCTTGCTATTAATGGAGTGGAAGTGGAAAAACAAGAAAATTGTTACACCAAGACTTGATTCCTTTTTTCCTTACACCCTCATCAGCTTAAAACTTATATTTTAAATCTATTTATGAATTGTAACAGTATAAACAAAATGATAATATCTTCAAACAACAGATCTTCAAACCCATTAAGTGTTACAAAATCTAAGATGCAGAATTTTTTTCTAAAGCAAAGAGTTTCCTCCTGTAGCTAAAGACAAAAGAAATGAACGACTGGTGGATATTGTGGACAGAACAACTGGGTGTGATTTGGTAAAGAATAAGAGACTTACATCCTTCTATAAAAGTGCAATTGGGGTAAAGAGCAAGCAGTTACACATTTATTGGAAGGTCTATATTTGAAGTTCTTATAATATAAAATGTAATGTAAAAAAAAATGTTAAGTGAAGTACCATTTAAATCAAATAAGCAGCTGCAAAGAACAAACATAATAGGATATAAAGCCCTGTCCCTAAAAACTATCTTCACAAAAGACATCAAATTGCCCATTCCTCATTGGTTGTTTCAATTATTTAAAAAATAGGTTTTTGATTCATAGCTTCTTTCCCTTTACCATGGAACCCTGGTGGAGCTGTTAAGACTGATGTGATGGACAGGGATAGGGAGTCACTAGGAGTTTTGAGGGTCTGATTCATCTGCAGAGCAACTGCAACCTTTTCTAAGAGGAACAGCTCTGTGAGGGTTCAACTAGACAAATGAAATGGGCACCCTGAATTACTTCATGAATCATCAAGTTCATTAAAAATGTGGTTGTTCCCAGAAATCCCTCAGCGGCTTAGCATTGACTTTTACTAAGTCATGAGGCCATTTTCCACATTTCCTGGGTTTTTGTTTTCAGCCTGTATTATTATTTATACAAAGAAAACGTTGCAAGACCTTTTGGGAGTACTAGTTCATCAAGAACTAGTCTTGGACCGAGCTTGGTGGTTCAGCCTGTCATCCCAGCATTTTGGAAGGCTGAGGCGAGTGGATTGCCTGAGCCCATCGGTTTGAGACCAGCTCGGGCAACTTGGTGAGACCTCATCTCTACAATAAATTTTAAAAATTAGCCTGGTGTGGTAGCTCGTGCCTATAGTTCCTGCTACTTAGAAGACTGAGGCAGAAGGATCGCTGGAGCCCATCAAGTCAATGATGGGGTGGCCATTAAGTGTGTCACTGCACTTCAGCCTGGACAGCAGAGTGAGACTCCAACTCAAAAAAAACCCCAAAAACTGGTCTTCAAAACTATAAACACAAATATTAATTGATTAAGAAGTCTAAAAGTCATAAAAATATTTTGCTAAGGTTTAGTTTAACTTAATTTAGTTGTTGGAACTAATCAACCTACATTGTCACATCGTTATCACCCAAAGGTCAAAGTTCACATTAGGCTCCATTCTTGGTGTTCACAGTCTACAGGTTTTGACAAATGCATAACAGCATGTGTCCACAATTGTACTATCATACAGAATAGTTTCACTGCCTTAAAAAAATCTCTGTGCTCCACCTGTTATCCCTCCCCATCCCAACCGTTAGCAATGGCTGATCTTTTTACTGTCTCCAACAGTTTTGCGTTTTCCAGAATGTCATACAGTTGGAATCATACCATACATAGTTGGGGAGGCACACAGTGCACCACCACACTATGTAGCCTTTTTCAATCAACTTTTTTCAGAAATATGCATTTAAGAACCCCCCATGTCTTTTCATGCCTTGGCAACTCATTTCTTTTGAGTGCTGGATAATATTCCATTGTCTGGATGCCCCACAGTATATTTATTCATTCACCTACTAAAGGATATCTTGGTTGCTTCCAAGTTCCAGCAATTATGAACAAAACTGCTATAAACATCCGTGTGCAGGTTTTTGTGTAGGAATGAGTTTTCAATTCCTTTGAGTAAACGCCAAGGAGTGCAATTGCTGGATCTTAGGGTAAGAGTATGTTTAGTTCCGTAGGAAACTGCCAAACTGTCTTACAATGTGGCTGTACCATTTTGCATTCCTACTAGCAGTGAATGTGAGTTTCTGTTGTTCCACATTCTCACCAGCATTCAGTGTTTCCAAGGTTTTGGATGTTGGCTAGTCTAACAGGTGTGTAGTGCTATGTCATTGTTTTTTTTATTTGTTATTACTTAATGACATATTATGTGGAGTCTCTTTTCCTATGCTTATTTGCCATCTGTATGTCTTCTTTGATGACGTATCTGTTGTTCAGGTCTTTGGCCCATTTTTGAATTGGGTAATTCATTTTTTATTGTTGAGTTTTAAGAGTCCTTTGTATATCTCAGATAACAGTCCTTTATCAGATATGTCTTTTGCAAATGTTTTCTCCCAGTTAGTGACTTGTCTTTTCATTCTCTTGAAGCCATTATGCTTAAAGTAGACAAAAGATGCTATAAAAAGGTGAACTTTTGCCACTTCATTGTTTGCTCCATACTTCTATATTTCTTCTACTGTACACGTGCCTTTAAATAACCATGTCCAAAAAAAAACTATGCCCTACAATGTTTCAAGTTCATAAGAAAAGGTATTATTTCTAGCTTACTTTATCAAACAGCCCTGTGAACTTATGGGTGTTTGTATTATGTTGATGATGATGATTATGATAAATACAAACATGTAATTGGATTGGCTAACACTCTCCAAAGTACATTTTAATACCCAACATCGATGTTGAGCTTCTAAGAACACTGGCTAGTCTTGTTTGAGCAATATTAACTGGTATGAAGTGCCAGCGTGGACCTGAACCTTTTCTGGACCTTCAGACTGTACAATAAGAACACATAAGTTGTGACATCCTATGGATACCTGGGGCTACCTTTAATGATGGGATATGAAAATTATCTGTCAAAGAAAACAGGAAGAAAGATATTCTATAGTTGTTGAATATCTTTCAAAAAGTAATATAAGCTTATTGACTGGTGGGCAAATTTCTGAGGAAAAACAGTATGGCTTTTATTTTTACTCCAAAAAAGGATATATTCTACATCGTGTGTACTTGGCTTCAGATATAACATTTGAGATGTTTAAATAAATGTTCAGACTTCATCACCGTCATTTTGGTATGACTTGAATTTTAAAAGAGATGGGATCAGGGTCTGAACTCCTTTAAGGAGCGTCTGCCTGATGCTGTGATGGTTTATGCTCCACCATGAACTCTAGAAAACCTCTCTCAGCTGTAAAATTCAGTGAAATCAGTGTGAAGCTGCCCTTGTATTTTAATCAAGATGAACTTGAAAGGTGAACATTATAAGTGGGAGAAATTATTTATAATTTGGTAATAAAAGTTTATGTCTAACACTCCAAATTTCATACATCTGCTATGTGCTGGCCCTGAGATATAAAACAATTGAAGTTGCCTTTACATTTGGCCTTATATGAAAGGTCATAAATTAGAATGATAGCGTTCGTCCTCTTTCCTAGCTCACAAAATTTCCATATTAACATCTTCACCTCAAACATAAATGGTTACCCAGCTACAAAGAAAAGAGTGGTATTGGCCTTCATGAATTATAGTTTATGTTGGAAATCTGTGGTACATAAGGCTATTCAGCTTGCAACAGAGCACATCTACTTCAGTGAAGGTAATTTTACCACAGTGAAACTAATTAAACCTGTATGGCCAATTTGAATAAAGTACAGTATATAAAAATTTAGGAATACTTTAGATATCAGCAAATGGTTGTCAAAGGTATGTGATTCTTTCTCCTCTTAACAATGCATTTTTAGGTCAGACATGGTGGCTCATGCCCATAATACCAGTATTTAGGGAGACTGAGATGGGAGGATTGCTTGATCCCAGGAGTTCGAGACCGGCCTAGACAATATAGTGAGACCTTGTCTCTACAAAAAAAATTAGCCGGGTGTGGTGACATGTGTGTGTGAGGCGGAAGGATAGCCTGGGCCCAAGAGGAAGATACTGCGGTGAGCCATGATCGGGCCACAGCACACCTGCCTGGGTGACAGAGTGCGATCCTGACTCAAAAAAGAAAAAAAATATTTTTTAGAAACATTTTTACAGGGCTTTTCTCTGTTAGAATACCTGCTACCAAGTTGTGTTGTTTTGTTTGTTTTGTTTTAGAGTCAGGGTCTCACTCTGTTGCCCAGGCTGGAGTGCAGTGGCACCATCAGAGCTCACAGCAGCTTTAGCCTCCTGGGCTCAGGTGATCCTTCCACCTCAGCCTCCTGAGAAGCTGGGACTATAGGCATGAGCCACCACACCTGGCTAATTTTTTTGATTTTTTGTGGAGACAAGATCTTTCTATATTGCCTAGGCCGGTCTTAAGCTCCTGGGCTCAAGCAATCCTCCTGCCCCTGCCTCCCAAAGTGCTGGGATTACAGGCATGAGCCACCGTACCCAGCCTTGATTTTTTTAAACTATAGAAAAACAAAAATAAAAAAAATTCATTTTATTATGACATACAATAAATACGTTCATTTCAAAATATTGATGAATTGGACTAGCACTTCATGTTTAGACTTTCAAAAAAAAGTTTATAGCAAAATCCAGATGTCCTTGATTGCCCAGGGTGGGTTATCAAATCCATATGGTCTTTTGGTGTATGTGTTTTGTTTTGTTTTTCTTTTTCACCAGCCCAGTGGTATAGTTAAATGCAGCATAATATAAACGAGCAGAGCCAAGTTCCAGAAAAATTTCAGAATGATAGCATTCGTCCTCTTCCCTAGCTCACAAAATTTCCATATTAACATCTTCACCTCAAACATAAATGGTTACCCACACATTTGAGAGCAAATTCTGCTTCTCAGTACCTCTTAGCATTAGAATCTATTTTTCCCAGTTCTGGATTAGTGAACATAATGTAACTGAAAATTACCAATATGGAAGCGTGTCTTAGTCCATTTGAGCTTCTATAACAAAATACCTTAGGCTGAGTAATTTATAAACACAGAAAGTAATTGCTCTTGATTCTGTAGGATGAAAGGTCCAAGATCAAAGTACCAGTAGATTTGGTGTCTAGTGAGGGCATGTTCTTTGCTTCATGGATGGCACCTTCTAGTTGCATTCTTACAAGGAAGAAAGGCGCAAAAGAACTTGCTCAAGCCTCTTATATAAGCTTACTATTTCTATTCATGTGGGTGGAGCATTTATGACTTAATCACTTCCCAAAGGCCCTATCGCGTTGGGTATTAGGTTCTAATATCTAATTTTGAGGAAGACACCAACATTCAGACCATAGCATAGCATAAGCTCTTTCATCACAATTTTGCTTTTCCTAAGTAGCTGGCTTTTTTCTCTCTCTTGTATAAGGATGAATGAATGTCTCCACGGTAACTGAGTTCCTTGCACTTAAGAAGCACATCTGTTCTGTCTCCTAATACTTTCAGTAGCAGAGACTAGGTGGTGTCTTTTGTGGCCAGTATCTGAATACATTTCTAGAAAATCACCCATACATAGAGGGCGATCTGTTGTCTCACAAACACCACATTGTTTTCTTTTCACATCTGTCCCCCAAAGAACTGGGGCACTAGCAACTGTCTGCATAACTTGTAGCTACAGGAAGGAAGAACAGCCATTTACCTTGAGGGCCTTGCATACAAACTCGGTTGAGAAGAATCCTAGCTGCCCTCTCTGAGAAGGAGCGACAAGGCCTTCCTATTCACACTGAAGGACTGAGACAAACAGGTTGAAGAGGACACAAAACATGGGGAGGGAATCCAGCATCCAATATAGTCAAGAACAGGATAGATTTTCAACTGGTGGATTTTCTAGAATCACACTGGGTGGGGGAGGTAACAAATAATTGGCATAGGCATTTGCTAGATTAGGACCAACCTAACATTATTTCCAAATGGCAGCATGCTTCCTTTTCAACTTTTATATATTTCTCTATGCTTGGCAAAGAAAAGGTGCTCCTAAATATAAATGAATAAATAAATGACTGAATGTTGTGTTGGTCCCAGGATAAGATGTTCTGAGAACAGCAAATTAAATGATTATTCAAGGAAATAGAAAAAAGTGAAGGCCCTTGTTATGAACCCTACAGTAATCAGAATCGAAACACTTCTTGAACCTTATTCCCTAACCCCAATCACATAATTAATGAGTTAATTAATATTTCTTCATCATTAAGTGTCAAAAACTGGTGATTCCAGCCCAAATCGGGCTTTTTGCATCCATTTATGTTCAGGAGTACCAAAAATCTCAAAGCATTCATTGAAGCTTACTTTTCACTTTCCTAACTAGACAAAGAACACATTGTTTCTACCTGTAGCATTTATAAAACTCAGTTAAGAATTCTAGTTGCCCTCTGTTAGAAGGAGAAAAAAGGCCAGCTAACTCCTGATTTCACATCTCTAAAAAAACCAGAGTCTCACCCCAAAAATAATTCAAAGAAGCTTTTCCAGTATAATTTATTGTGAGAACAATTCAATAGTACACTTATAAAAATTCAAAACTCCAGGAATAAAAAATATTGTAGGGGAACTCTATTATAGGAAAAAATTGATTGATCTTTCAAAATAAAAGAAAGGTGACTTCTGTATTTTGGGGGTGTGTAAAGGTGTTTGAAAGAATAACATTTTATTTGTCTCCACTAGCTGGAGCAGAGAAAGTCTTAACCAAGCTCTGGGCGTGGCCTCCTTCCATCTTTGAATTGCCTTCATTCCTAAACCACTGGCAACTTTCCATTGGCCCAGGAATGCTTGCCCAGGAGTACTTGTATTATTGACAAAGTGTGAGGCCCCAGATTTTCAGACAGATGTAAACAAAGTGCCACATAACCGCTGAACAAAACTGGGGCAGGGATTATTTTCATCCTTTTACCATTTGCAAGACCACAGCCAGTACCAAACCTGAATATTTGCATCTGAGGCAAATCTGCAAGGATTGGTAAAACTGGCAATCATTAGGTAAGCTGCCATAGTTCAGCCATCTCTCAGTCTGAGAGGGACATGGCAAATCAGATTAGAGAAAGGGCATGGGGAAAGAAAGAAGCTTCACCTCCCAATGGATGAAAACAAGCATCAAAGATGGTGCCCGCAGCCTTCAATGCAGATGGTGCATGCTGGCCAACAAGGGTGAGCCATTTGAAGAAAGTAGTTGTCTTTGATGTCTTCCTGAAGTTTCCTCACCAAGGCGCTTCTCTTTCCCCAGTCTCTTTGGTCATCCCCAACTATATTGGAATTCTCACCAGGGCATTGCTCTCAAGAGCATCCATCTCTAATCGAGCCTTGGCTTTGGACTTCTACCATCTACATATTCCCCCAAGATAATTTATGTGTTCTTTATCTGATCCCTAGTTTGTCATCATGGCAAATGCCTCATAAACTCATTTCCGATAAGGGAATAACAGCAAATTCAATATGGTTGTTTTCCCTTGTGCATTTTAATATGGTATAGTTTCTTAATAGCCTAACGTAATAAATATCCACCTCAGTGCTAGATGAGGGGAGGTAATTCAGGTGTTTAGGGTATGATGGTATTCCCAGACAAGCAAGAAATGTGCCTGCTTGTCCAAAGATGTAGTGCAGCCTTGTTGACTAGCCTTCCAGATGTGTATGTCTAAGAGTAGGCTACATTAGACTCTGTTGACCTCACTCACTCAAAAATAACTGGTTTAAAATCGCAATTGTCTTTCAAATAACTCTGTTGAAAAATGGGCAAAGGACTTACATAGACATTCCCCCAAAGAAGACAGAAAAACGGCCAACAGATATACAAAAAGATACTCAACATCACTAATCATCAGGAAAATGCAAATTAAAATGAGATGTCACCTCACACTTGTTTGTCACCTCACACTTATTATTGATCATAAAAAACCAATAATAATGATAATAAAAGTGTCAATAAGGATATGGAGAAATCACCAACCTTGTGCACTGTTGCTGAGAATGTAAAATGGTACCAGTGCCCTGAAAAACAGTATGAAAGTTTCTCAAGACATTAAAGATTTGTGCCTACCACATGATCCAGAAATCCCCCTTCTGGGTTTTTATACAAAATAATTGAAATCGAGATCACTAAGAGGTGGTTGTACTCCCATGTTCAATGCAACATTATTTATAGTTATCAAGATGTGGAAGAAACCTAAATGTCCATCAATGGATGAGTGGATAAAGACAATGTGGTATACATACAATGAAATATTACTTGGCCTTAAAAAGAAGGAAATCCTGGCATTTGCAACAAATTGGATGGACCTTGAGGACATCACGTTAAGTGAAATTAAGTAAAATAAGCCAGTCACAGAAGGACAGATATTGCATGATTCCACTTATATAAGGTATCTAAAGTAATCAAACCCAAAGAAGCAGAAATCAGAATGATGGGGGCCAGAGGTCAGGGAAAAGAGAAAAAGAGGAGTTGCTCTGCAATGAACATAACGTTTCAGCTATGCAAGATGGAAAGGTTCTCATCCAGGCACAGTGGCTCACGCCTGTCATCCCAACACTTTGGGAGGTGGAGGCAAGAACCCAGAAATTCAAGACCAGCCTGGGTAACATGGTGAGACCATGTCTCTACAATAAATCAAAAATCATCCAGATGTGGTGGCGTGTGCCTGTAGTTCCCACAACTTGCGAGGCTGAGGCGGAAGGATCACCTTAGCCCAGTAGGTCAAGACTGTGGTAGCCATGATCATACCACTGCACTCCAGCCTGGGTGACAGTGTGAGACCCCTGACTCCAAAAAAAAAAGAAAAAAGAAAAGATTCTCAAGATCTGTACAACATTGTGCATAGTCAAGAGTATTATAATGTATACTTAAGCAATTCTTTAATATGGTAGACCTCATGTTATATATTCTTTAAAATCACAATATAATATTTTTTTAAAACAACAACTGTTTTCAGAACATAACAAGAAGAAAGAAAGCATGGGGATGTTGATATATTTGATTCAACTTGAACACTCTACATATTTATAAGCCAAAAAGTTTAAGCTACTCACTGCCATCCCTGAAAAACAAAAGCCCTTCACCCCCAGATAATCAGAATAGTGGTAGCTGCATGAAGGCAACGGTGTCCAAGACTTCTTAGATGAACATGCCTATGATTATTTGCAAGAAAATCAATTCAATTAAATCACAGAGATGACACATGTCAATACTGTTAGCATTTTATCTCACACTTTAGAATGCCGTTATGCTCCAGTCACAGACCTGGACTTGGAAGGGTAAGAGGCTTTCCAGAAGGGATTTGTGTCTTCTTAGCTCATGTCCTGCCTGGCTAACAAACTAGCATTTTACTACTATTCTAACACATCTCCATCTGAGCCAGAAAGTTATTCCAAGCCTGGAAAAACTGATGGTTTATTAAATATGTGTTTTTATTGAAGATGGATCAAGAACTGAGGGCAAATATGAACGTTTAATGAGACAGGTTTATTGCTCTTAAGGAATAAGGCAAGCCCTGAGTGAGATGTGGTCATTCTTTTTTTAAATTAATTTACTTTTACCACACAAGTATGGCATATTTTCTGTAAATAAATTGGCAATTATAGATTTAAAAAAGAGAAAAAGATTGGGCATGATGGCTCACACCTGCAATCCCAACATTTTGGAAGGCTACAGGAGGATTGCTCAAGTCCAGGAGTTCAAAACCAGACTGGGCAACACAGTGAGACCTCGTCGCTACAAGGTGGTGGTGGGCACCTATAGTCCAGCTACTCAGGAGGCTGAGGTGGGAGAATCCCCTGAGCCCAGGAGTTTGAAGCTGCAGTAAGCCATGACTGTGCCACTGCACTCCATCCTGGGCAACAGAGTGAGACCCTCACTCAAAAAAAAAAATCTCAAAATGTGCTTCTTATTTCACCATTCAGAAGAAAACAGTGTGTGAGTACAGAGCTTTCCAAGCCATGCCCAGATCTGTCTCTCACGCTGGCTGTCTCACTCAGCATGATACACACTATTACATAATCTCTGTTCTCATTTAATTCTACTTTGTGAGGATCTTTACAAGTCCGTGACTATAACAAATTTCCTAACAACATCATACTCAACAATTCAGTTAATCTCCTCATTGTTAAACAACAGTGTATTTTGAATTCTTTACCATCAATAACAACATATATTTAAACAACTGTGTGTGTCAATATATTATGTATATGATGCTTATCTGAGAATTCCCTTAGATAAAACCCCCAATCTAGAATCTCTATCTTTGGTGATTTGCATATTTTAAAGTACTTTTCTATAGGTGGTGCCGTATTTCTCCCCAGGAAGGTCAATTTTTACTATTTTCAGAGTAAATGAAAGTGCCCAAAGATAGTTGTTTTCAAAAAATAATCTGTCTAGTTTGTGAATGTTTCATTTTCTGTCTTTGCTTATGGTGTATAAGCTCTTATAGGACAGGAAAAATGTCAGGTCACTATTACATCCTTAGTACCTACCACGTGCCTATCTCTGCGTATTCCTAGTATTTGTAACTTGAGATATTTATGTTAAGAGGGACGAAACTGTGTATGTTTTAGGCCCTACAGAACCCAGAATTCTGCTAGCACCTAATAAGCACTTTTTATCTGCTAACATCTAGGCTTGTTTTGTGTTGCTATAATAGGATACCACAGACTGGGTAATTTATAAAGAAAAGAAATGTGTTTGTTACAGTTCTGGAGGCTGGGAAGTCCAAGAGCAGGAGACTGGCATCTCTGCACTGCATCTGGTCTTTGTGCCTCATCATCCCACGACAGCCAGCAAAAGGACAAGTGAGCACATGAAACAGAGAAGGATGAGGGAGGAGCTTCACCCTTTTTACCAGCAGCCCACTCCTGTGATAACAGACCAACACCCGTGATCATGGCATTAATCCATTCATGAGAGCAGAACCCTCATGACCCAATCACCTCTTAAAGATCCCACACACAGCGCTACTGCAATCATGATTAAATTTCAACATGGATTTTGGAGGGCACATTCAAATATTCAGCAGTTACGTACTGTTCTGTGCATTTTGTAAGTATGGATTAATTCAATCCTTACACAAATCCTGTGACGTTAACTACATTTATTGTCCCCAAGCTGTAAATGAATTGACTGAGACTCAGAAAAGTAATTTGTCCAAGATCACGTGACTAATAGATTGTGGATCTGGAATGTGAAGCCATGCAGGTGACTGCCAAGATTCCTGATCTTAAATTGCTTTGATTTCCATCACAGCAGTCATGGGGCAAATGGATAACTTCTTTCCACTTATTTATTGTTACATAACAAATAGTTGCCGGGCTCAGTGGCTCAGCCTGTAATCCCAGCACTTTGAGAGGCCGAGGTGAGTGGATTGCCTGAGCCAGCGGGTTCGAGACCCACCCGGGTACCTTGGTGAGATCTCATCTCTACAATAAAATCCAGAAAAAAAAAAAAAAAAATTAGCCGGGTGTGGTAGCGCGTGCCTGTAGTTCCAGCTACTTGGAAGGCTGAGGCGAAAGGATCACCAGAGCCCAGCAGGTCAAGGCTGTGGTGGCTGGAAGCGTGCCACTGCACTCCAGTCTAGATGACAGAGTGAGACTCCAACTCAAACAAAACAAAACAAAACAAAAACCAAATAGTTACAAAACTTAGAGATTTGACAATTACTAAGTAAAACAACAATTGTTTTATTATTTCTTAGTCTATGAGTTAGAATATGGGCCAGGCCTGATGTTTCTGGTTCAAGGTCTCTCCCCAGGTTGCAGTCAGATGGTGGCTAGAGATAGAACTACAGTGGGCTTACGCAGATGGGTGCTGGTCAACCACATCTCTCTCTAGTTAGGTCATGTGGTCCCTCAGTATGGTCTATCTACATGAGCTAGTTGTGCCTTCTCACAACATGGCCACCTCAGCAGTCAGACCACTTACACAGTGGTTGAAAACGTTCTGAGTGACTGTTCAAGCAAAAAGGGCAGAAACCTTTGATGACCCAGCCTCCAAAGTCACATAGAAGTCACAATTGCCATATTCTTCTTTTTAATTTCAATTTTTTTTTTTTAGAAAGCAAGATTTATTGAGAGGACAGAAAAGCTCCCACAGTGGGAGGGTACCCGAAGGAGTTGCCCAATTTTAATTTTTTAAAACTGTGGAGTACAATTCAGGGTTAGGTAGATAAGTGATCATCATACAGGTAAACTTTGGGCCTCCCTTGGGTTCTCACTTCACCTGGTTCAAGATCAGGTACTCTTATTGATGTTATGCACTCCACCCCTCAGCAGTGTCCTGCTACTGTCAACCCCTTTCTTATAATATTATGATTAATGTTCAGGGTCCACTTATGAATGAGAACACGTGGTACTCAGTTCTTTCTTTCAGTGATAGATCACTGAGTATTATAGACTCCAAACCCATCCAAGTTGCTGCAAAGTCCATAATTTTGTCCTTCTTTATGACTGCATAATATTCCATTGCATATACGTAACACATTTTTTTAATCTAGTCTACTTTCAGTGGGCAGTACGGTTGGTCCCATGTTTTTGCTATTGTGCATAATGCTGTGATAAACATGCGTGTGCAGGTATCCTTTGTAGAATGACTTGAGTTTCCCCAGGTATATTCCCAGAAGGGGGATTGCTGGATCATATAGAAGGTCGATTTTTAGATCTTTTAGGAATTACCACACTGTTTTCCACAGAGGTTGTATTAGTTTACACTCCCACCAAGAGTGTAGAAGCATTTTCTTTTCTCTGCATCTTTGCCAGCATCAGTTGTTTTTTGAGCTATTAATGAGGGCCATCCTGACTGGAGTTAGGTGGTATCTCAGTGTGGTTTTGATTCACATTTATTTGATGATTAGTGAAGGTGGGCATTTTTTCATGCATCTGTTGGTTGTCTGTATGACTTCTTTTGAGAAGTGTCTATCAATATCTTTTGCCCACTTTTTAATAGGGCGGCTTGCTTTTTTCCTTTCAGCACGTTCGAATTCCTTGTAGATCCTGGATGTTAAGCCTTTGTCAGATATACTGTTGGTAAATATTTTTCCCATTCTGTGGGCTGTCTCCCTGCTCTCTTGATGGTTTCTTTTGCTTTGCAGAAACTTTTCAGTTTGATGAGGTCCCATTTATCTATCTTATCTCTTATGGCATGGGCATCTAGGGTTTTGATCGGGAATTGGTTGCTTATTCCAATTTCTGTTAGGGTGTCCCCTGCATTTTCCAATATCCTTATAGTTTGAGGTTTTACATTTAGGTCTTTGATCCATTTAGAGTTGATCTTTGTATATGGTGTTAGGTAGGGGTCCTGTTTCAATCTTCTGCATGTGGTCAGCCAGTTTTCCCAGCACCATGTACCGAACAGGTTTTCCTCTCCCCAGTGGTTGATGTTGGAGGCTTTGTCAAAGATGAGTTGGATGAAAAATTGAGGTTTTGCTTCCAGAAGCTCTGATAAAAAACGTCACAAAACACCTCCAGTTTCAAGGGGACCATTGACTCCAGCTCTCAATAAGAGGAGTATCAAAGTCATGTTGTGAAATAACATGTGGTTTGGGAGATCTTGCTGCTGCCCTCTGAAAAATACAATCTGTCACACAGGTAAAAATATTTGCAGCCCACAAAACATGCTTTAAAACTTATACTTCATATAGACGTGATAGTGTATGCAGATTCATTCTTGTTTGTCAGTATCCCACTCTTCTGATTGATAGAATATACTTACAAAAGAGCACATTGGCAGTGTGTATTTACAGGATGGTGGCACAGTGTATGTTGCAGAAACAAAACTAACTGACTTGCCTGTATGGAAATTGAGCCTGGAACCCTGACCTCAGAGTTAAGAATTTTCAAGTTGTCTGCAGAATTTCAACAGTTTTTCTGCTTCTAAAAAATTATCCTTGTTGCAAAACTGCTTTTTAGGATTTTTGTTGGGTTTAGTTTTTTGCATTCATGAATTGAATTCAGTGTTGCTGACTGTGGTTTCTCTATGAGGTCACTGATATCCAGTCAAGCGTTTGCCTCTGGCAGCAGGCCAGCAACAAAGGCTGGGAGCAGAAGGTCAAAGGCAACTTTATCTCCTCCCTATGCACTGATGCCCACTACATGGCCTGTCCCCTTTCAGCTGTGATTCCATTTACTACGTAAGGTCAATTTAGGAAGATGTTTGGAGAGCCAAGCAGTGACTGCTAGAGGTTTCAATCCAACTTACTTCTTGACTGTAGGTTATTAACAGAAAACAAAAACAAAACAGGTTAAGGTCCCCAGAAGGGAAGCCAGCTTAAAGTGATTAGGCTATTCCTTTGTGGCCTTGGGGATGTTGAGTTTCTTACTGTTTGTTTGTTTTAGAAAGCTTATCATTGATTTCAAACTAGTGGAGTCCGAGAACACTGCATTCCTAGGTAGGTTAGCAACTCTGGTTGTCAAGTCGCCACTGCCTCTGTGCTAAATGGCCCCATGTGGCATGGAGGAGTCAGCAAAACGCCAGCATCTGACTTCGTATGTTCAGTGTCACGAAATGGCTCGAGCACTGGCCCATTTTATGTAAAAGCGTGACTGTGAATTCAAAAGGAAATGGCAATCAACAATAACATCTCCTGCTGTCAGTTCAGCGTGCTCCTAGCACAGCTAGAAAGAAAAGCCAAAGTCTGTGAAACCCCAAAAAGACTAAGCTTTTCCTCCCCTCCCTCAACAGAAGGATCATTAAGTCAGGGAGTCTCTTAAATGTTGATTGGATTTGATGTTTAGAATGAAGACTGGGCTACATTTTGAATTGTAATTCCCCTGCTCTAGATTCCCCTAAGGTAATTTTCCGGGTGATGGAATCTGAACTACCATTCTGTTCTTGAGGGCACTTACCGTCAACTTCTACACATCATCATTAGTTTTAAGTTGTTAACTTTTGTAACATGGTTTAAATTATCTAAGAGGGGGAAAGGGGAATGGAACTACCCATTGAGAATTTTCTTTTGATAACTTAAAACATTGCTTTGCCTCACTAGATAGTTGAGTGTCCCAAATTCCTGATCTTATTACATTGCCAAATTATTTGCCGTGATGAACATTAGAGCCATGCTCCCTGTCTTAATTTTATTTCTAGGTAATGCTGGTCCTTGAACAATGCAAGGGTTGGGGCACTGATACTCTGCACAGTTAAAAATTTGTGTAGAGACTTTGACTCACCAAAAAGATAACTAGTATAGCCTATTGTTGACCAGAAGCCTTACTAATAACATAAACAGTCAAGTAACATGTTTGTATGTTATATGTATTATACACTGTATTCTGAACAATAAAGTAAGCTAGAGAAGAAAAAATATTTTTAAGAAAATCATAAGACAGAGAAAGTGTATTCGCCATTCATTAAGTGGAAGTGGATCATCATAAAGGCCTTCATCTTCATCATCTTCACATTGAACAGTAGAAGGAAGAGGAGAGGACTGGTCTTGCTGTCTCCTGGGTAACAGAGGAAGGAAACATGGAAGGGGTGGAGGGGGAGGCAGGAGAGGCAGGCACACCCGAAAGCACTTTATGGAGATACATCATCATTTCTGTCTGACTTTTTACTTTTTTATTTCTCTAAAAGTGTTTCTGTATGGTACTAATTCTTCCACCATCTGCTTTAGCATCAGTGCTCAATCACAGAAAGGTCCATGTCCTAAAAGAAGTCAAGAGCAATATTAAGTAATCAGAACCCTTCTGTGAGATTGTCTAATGTCAGTTTTCTTCCTGGCACTACTTCCGCATCTTCTTCCTCGTCGTCTGGCACTTTTCCGAAGGAATCTCCATCAAATTGTCTTTCATTAGCTCCTCTGGTGTGATATCTGTTCACTCTTAAACTTCTCCTAGATTCATGTCTTAAAACCCTTCACCCTCCACCTCTTTTTGCCATATCCACAGTTTCTTTCTAGATTTCCTTGATTTGATATATTGTAAATCCTGCGAAGTCATGTACAACATCTGAACAGAGTTTTCTCCAGCAGGAATGTATTGTTTCAGTCTTGATGGCTTTCATATCTTTAGTGATGTAATCCTTCAAGACTTTCATCATGCTCCCTCTGTCAGGATAATCTCTCATAGCATTGACAAGCCTTTCCTTAGGGCACCATGTATAAAGAGCCTTAAAGTTCCTTATGACCCCCTGGTCTAGAGGTTGAATTAGAGACATTGTGTCTGGGGGCACATAGACCATTTAGATGCCTTCAGGGTTGAATGCATAGGGTTCTTGGTGGTCTGGGGGCATTGGCCAATATCAAAACAATTTATAAGCCTGGCATGGTAGCACACCTCTGTAGTTCCAGCTACTTGGAAGGCTGAGGTGGAAGGATCACCTAAGCCCAGCAAGTCGAGGCTGTGGTGACCATGAGCATGCCACTGCACTCCAGCCTGGATGACAGAGTGAGACTCCAACTCAGAAAAACCAAAAAAAAAAAAAAAAAAACCCCCAAAAATACACAATTTAAAAGGCTATCCCACCAGGCTTGCACCTGGAATTGCAGCTACTCAAGAGATTAAGGCAGGAGACTGAGGTCAGGAATTTGAGATCAGCCTGGGCAACATAGCAAGAACCTCATTTCTTGTAAAAACGAAATTACAAAACATTTTATTTAAAAAGGGCTATCCTCTACTGGCAGGTACTTCCTGGCTTCAGATGACAAAGTATAGATGGAATCAATCAGAAAACCAGAAAAATAATTTTTGTTGGTCAGGCCTTCTTGTCTTACAATCAAAAAACTGGCAGCTGGTGTTGATATTTTCCCTTCAAGGTTTGGGGTTAGCAGCTTTATAGATGAGAGCATCCCTGATCATAAACCTGACTGCATTTGCACTGTAGAATCAGTCCTATCCCTTTATTTTTTTAAATCCTGGGGCTTGCTTTTCTTCCTTACTCATAAGTGACCTTTGTGGCATTTGTTTCCAAGATAGAGCACTTTTGTTTGCATTAAAAATCTGCTCAGGAAGATATTTTCTCTTCAGTGATTTTCTTAATGGTGTCTGGGAACTCTCTGTTGGCAGAAGCTGCTTCTCCTGTTAACTTGATATTAAAATAAGCCAAGCTTCTTTCTAAAATTATCAAACCATCCTTTGCTGGCATTAAATTCTCCAGCTTTAGATTCTTCACTTTCCTTTTGCTTTAAGTTGCCATATATTGACTTCACTTTTTCTTGAATTACTTTAGAATCCATAAGTATGCCTTTCCTTCAGCAATTCTGCACTCACATAAAAGTTGAATTTTCAATATGAGATACAAAGGTATTTCACCAAAAAAATTGCAAGATTTTGGCTCCCACTGGCATAGCTGCAGTGACTCCTTCATGAGTTTCTTTCTTTCTTTTTTTTTTTTCTATTTCCTTTCTTTTTTAACAGTGGTCTTTGTGCTGGATTCACTGACCTTGAAATAGCGACAACTGTAGCTGCAGACCTCAATCTACAGTGCATATCAAGCAATTCAACCTTTTCTTGTAATGTCATGCTTTTTCTCTGCTTCTTGGGAGCATGTCCGGCATTACCAGTGGCACTTCCTATGGGTGCCAGGGTGTTATCCAAGGACTATGATAAAAACTAAACATGATGGAAAACATGAAAGAACCTTGCAAGATCGCTTTTTATTGTGACATGCAATTTTCTGGAGAGAGGAATTGCTCACGCAGAGGTGATTAGGGTCACGTGGTATTTTTAAGCAGATTCTCACAACACCTGAGCCCACTGCAATAGCAACAGGAGGCGGCTACAAAATTATTACATTAGTACAGTATGTGCTATAGTTAATTTTACCCATTTATGATTCAATTCTGCTTCATTATATCTGTTTACATTTCTCTTGACTATGAATGGTACCATGCATGGTCTGTGTTTGTGTATGTAAGTTTTGATACATGTTAATTTTTATAATAGATTTGTCTATATTTGACAGTAGTGATAAAATAGACTAGTATCTATCTACATATATTTTATGTATCCATCACATATCTAATTTTTTGTTAATTTTTTCCCATACTTCTGAGCTATACTGTCCATCTGTGAGTTTTTTCAAATGGTCACAAATCTCCAAAAAAGTTCCGAAATATTTGTTGAAAAAAATCTGTGTATGAGTGGACTAGTGTCCTTTACACTTGTGTTGTTCAAGGATCAACTGTACTTACAAAAGTTGTTGACTAACCTCATCTGGACCTTCTCTCCTATTGAGTGGGGTCCCAGCAAGTGAAACTGGAGTTACAACATATGACAGAACATCACAGTGTTACAGCCAAATGTCTGGGCTCCAGCCACTTCCCGAGTGTGTTTTTCTTTTTTGCTCATGGTAATTGGATAATTCTTCATGTACCCAAGCCTTTCAGGACTTGTGTGAGTATAGCTATTCTCATTTGAATTAATCTATTAATTCAAGTCCTCTGGACCAGATTTACTGAGTTACAGATAAAAATCATGCATAGAATTATTTCAATTTACCTTGGAATGTGACAGTACAGTCTACAAAATGCTGTATCAAAGAAAAAGATGAATCATTTGTTAGTGGATAAATATAGAAACGTGTATATTTTAGCCTTTTCTGAATGCAAAAGAAGTTAATTCCATCCTACGGAAAGTTCGTGATCTGTCAGCTTGGAGTAACTGAATTATCTGAGTCTTTATGAATCTATGGAGTACTCTGACTGTTAAATGCAGTTGTGCTACTTTTTTCTCTTAATGAGATGCCCTGAGTAACCCCACATTGATTTTGGTGGTCACTTCTGCAAAGAGACATAATAGTTAGTACATGAAATCTGAGTTCCTCTTCACAAACGACCAAGTGAGATCAAACTTCTGAGATGAACCTAAAGACTGAATTGAGAATCACTAGTTTGCTTCACAAATGGATGATCACTTACACTCCCTGAATCCAGTGGTGTTGGAGGAATTTAATTTAGATCTTTGGTTGTAAGCTCTCCCAGAAACTTGAAATGCCTTGAATGGGTTCATTCAAACGCCTGAAAACTCACAAAGGCAATTGGTATTGGGAGAGTTATAGGTCTCTCAATAATTTTTCTACCTTTTTTATGTGGTTAGTTAGAAATTAACCCCCACCTTCCTTGAAAAAGACTCCTTATATTTACCTTACTTTTACACATGCATAAGACAGGTAGGTCAAAGAAATTCTTCTAGCAAATGACAATTTGGTGATAGTCCTTAAAAATGTTAAGGAAAAGCTTAAATCCAATACAAAGGCTGGTCCGTGTGTGAACTAAAGGTGAATTGTGGATTAAGTATTCCTTTGCCACTTCTTAGCCTGGACAACTAAAAATGAAGGGCTAAAATCATTGAAAATGCCTAATGATTTACTATAAGAGCAAGTGTGAAATACATGCATTAATAAATCATACTCCTGCTATATTTCCTATCAGAGCTTTGCCAGCCAGCTTTTTAAGCCTGAATTTTAAAAACTTAAAAAAAACAGAGAGCTATCTTTTCAAAATTTGCTTATATAACACTCAGCTAAGAAAATGTATATTTATTTCCTAAAGTAATGTCATTACTAGAAGTCTGCCTCTTTCTCTTTGACAGTAAAACAGAGCGCTTATCTTCATATTTTCATAATGAAAACTCCCCAAGCTCAGGCTACCCTGGCAGATTTACAACCTTTGAGCCGGAGAACTGACAGGCATTTTAATATGAAAGGAGATATGATGTCTTTAATGTACAGTGATGTCACTTCTAACAAGGTAGAAGCAGCTTTCTGCAGTGCAATCACCATAACAAGTCAGACCTGCCTGCTGCAGAGAAGACCTTTTAACCTAGAGAAAGGTCATGAGGAATACAGAAAAGAAGAAGCTCTCCCAACTCAGGTGGAAGGGCGTAGTGTGAGGTTGTGGGCGCGAGCCTATTGTGGACGTACATTAGCCATAGGAAGTTGAAGCCGGGAGCTGTCTAGACAGAGCTGACCTTGAGGAGGGAAAAGGTAAGGTATGACACTGAAAGGGTAATGAAAATCCTCCAGGGAGTGTTCAAATGAAAGCCGGATTGCCTGTTGACCATCTTCTTTCTCTTCTTTATCCTACCCTGAATAGGTCTCATAACTTGAAAGCGATATTGACAGTCACACTGTCATTAGCAGGGGGCTCCATGATTGTGCCAGGAGAAATGACAGTAAGCAAATGCCAGAAGCTTGCTGTCTTTTATTTGCAAATGAGGACTGGAAGGTTTAGCATTTTGTGTAGAAAATATCGGTTCTGGTTTTGAAAAGAGCTTTAAATTCTCAGAGGCTGATATTCAAATGTCCTTGTCCTAAGCCCCTAATTAAAACTGCTACTCACTCCTGACTAAGCAGAAAGGATTTTTATCAAATAATCTGAGAACTGCTAGGCGGCTAAGTCCTGCGTACCTGGGAAAGGCCTGCAAAGAGCCTTCTGAAGGCCATTTCCCACAAAATCCCAGGAGCACCTTCGCTCATCAGACAAAGGAGCTGGTATGTTGCTCTCAAGGAAAACTCCCAAGCTCAAAAAGTGGCTACATTCTCATGATGCAAATAAACTTTGGTTTGTGGAGCAAAATTTCTGGAAATACGAGGGTTAACTTAGGAATAGAGAAGGTTTTGCCAACTCAGGATAGCCAAGCACTTAAAATTTGCCAGCACAATTAAATGTACTTCTCTTTAATTAAATGTAGGCACATTCAGCCATCTACAAGCTCGAAATTAAGCATCAAAGATTTATCGTGTAAAGGAACCAAGCAGCAAAGGCAGGGGTCAGAATTGACCAATATTACAAAGGACTATAATTTTTTAAATATGTTATTATCCAATTAATTTTAATACGATGAGACAGTGGTTATGAGCTTGGGCAGGCAGTTCTGGGCTATGTTCTGTCTCTGCCGCTTGCTAGATACATGCTTTTGAATAGTTACCTAATTTATTTTGGCCTCAGTTTCATCGTATGTAAAATGGGAACAATCATTTGACCTACCTCACATGATTTCTGTAAGAATTAATTGAGCTAATAAATAAAAACCACTTAACACCCGGTCTCAAGTATGATTAAGCACTTAATAAGGGTTAACCTCTATTACTATTATTTATTTGTTTGTTTATGCATCAGTCTCACTCTATTGCCCAGGCTAGAGTGCAGGGGCATGATGACAGTTCACCACAGCCTCAACCTGCTGTGCTCAGGCGATCCTTTTGCCTCAGCCTTCCTGGTAACTGGGGTTACAGCATGTACCGCTATGCCTGGCTAATTTTTTGATTTGTTGTAGAGACAAGGTCTAGTCTTGAACTCCTGGGCTCAGGCAATTCTCTTGCCTCAGTCTCCCAAAATGCTGGGATTACAGATGTGAGCCACTGTGCCCAATCACTTTTACCATTATTTTTTTTTTTTTTTTTTTTTTTTGAGTTGGAGTCTCACTCTGTCGCCCAGACTGGAGTGCAGTGGCCGCTCCCGGCCACCGCAGCCTCGACCTGCTGGGCTCTGGCGATCCTTCCGCCTCAGCCTTCCAAGTAGCTGGA
>CAUYQG010252954.1:0-10134 GCA_963574415.1 Tarsius wallacei
TGAGAAACAGGGTGAGTCTGGAGAGGAGAGCGGGGGCTCCACGTGGAGGAGGGTCGGGAGAAAAGTAATAAGGGGCGACAAGTGGGCAGCGCCGGGTGGACGGCGGGCTGAGGGGGAGGGGTGCCGGCGGGGGGTCGCAGCAGGGCGGAATCCCGGCGGGGGTGGGGCGGCGCGGAGGCGCCCGGCGAGGGCCTGGGGGCCCGGGGGCCGGCGCGGGGGCCCCGCCGCCGCAGCGCCGGGCGGGCCGCAGTCCCTGTCAAGCGGCCGGCCCGCCGCCCCCGCCGGCCGCCAACGCACCCGCCGCGGCACCGGCCGACCCCGGGCCTCTCGAATTTTCCACCGGGGGAAGCCGGCCGGGATCGCCGGGGCTCGCCCCCGCACCCGACCCCGTCAGCGGCGGGCGAGGGAGAAGGGATGGGGCACCGGGAAGCCAAGGTCTCACCATTTTGCTCGGCGGGTCGGCGACTCGCTCGCGGAGAAGTCGGCGTGCAGACGGGCTCCCGCAGGAAGCGGCGGCGGCCCAGCAGCGGCCCTCGGGGCGCCTGCGGGCGAGGGGGCGCGGTGGGGGAGGGGAGGCGGCGCCGCGGGGCCCGCGCCGGCCGGTGACTGGGCACGCGAGGGAGCGGGCAGGGCGGGGGGAAATAAATTAAGGTCGAGATTCAGAGACGGAGAGCGCAGGAGAGACGGCGAGGGCGAGAGGAGGCAGAGAGGAAGAAAGGAGGGGGAGAGGGGGCGAAGAGGGCCGGGCGGCTCGGGGGCTGCAGCCTCGCGCTCGCGCCGGAGCCGTGACGGACTCACTGCAGTGGCTCGCGCTGACCCGCAACCTCAAGGCACGGAAAGGAGGAGGGCGGGAGAGGGAGGGGAGAGCGGAGCGCAGCGGCGCGCGGGGCGGAGGGCGGGGGCGCGCGCGGGCCGGCGGCGGGGGCGGGGCTTCCGCGAGCGCCGCACATCCGGGAACCCGCGCGCCCGGCTCGGCGACGGCCGCCGCGGCGCTCTGGCGAACTCTGGTTGGGGAGCGCGAGCGCGCGCGGACCACGTTTGCCCCTTCGCCGGCGGCCCCTTGCGTGCGGTGCGGGGCGGGGATGGGGGTGGGGGGCGGAGGCCGGGGGCGGGGGCGCAAAGACCGTGACGTCACGTGGCGGAGCCCTTCCTGTCATGTGGCTGGAGGCGGGCGGGGAGGAAGGCGGCAGGGAGGGGAAGGAGGAAATCGAGGGTTTCCCGGGAAGGAGGAAACGCCGGGGGCGCGGGAGCCGCGAGCCAAAGGGAGCTGGGGCGCTGGAGTGGAAGCCTTGTGGGAGAGGAGGAACAGATGGGCGGTCTCGGTGTCAGAACCACCCGGACGCCACAACAACAAAAGAGGAAAAATCCAAGTCTTGGGGCTTGGGGGAATCAAAGGTATCTGCATCTGCGTGCCCACTTGGACCCACTGCTGAATTGCACGGCACGTCAGGGATGTTGTCACCCGGGTGCAGCACCCAGGCCCACACTAGTGTAAACTGGCAGAGTCAAGAGAGGTTGGAAAGTCGGGGAGGCGAGCCAAAGCTGGAGTAGTTCGTGGGGAGAGCCTGGACAAATGAGTGGAAGGGCTGCTTCCCTCTCCCTCAAAGACATTCCCACCATGCTCTGCATTTTCCATAAGCCTCCCCACTGCCCTTTGGCGGGCTTCAGCAGTGTTTTTGAAAAAAGCTGGAAGACAGATTGCCCACTTAGCCTTTTAGTATGATGTATGCGCTCTGGTGGCAATTACCTTCCCAGAAAATTCAGGCAATAAGAAAGGAAGTCCAGAAAAACATAACAGGAAAGTTATGTTCAGGAGAAGAAATAAAGCTGGCAGGAGAGGTGTGATGAGAATAAGGAGGAAATCATTTTGCAACTGTTTTAATCAATTATTCTTTTAGATGTCTTAATAACCGCGGGCATCGTGTTTTGGGAGGGGAGGATGTTTTTGAGTGATTAGAACTAGCTCCTTATTCATAAATTCTTTCAGTTCTTTTGTAACAGGCCACAGTGTTTTAAAGGCAGTCTGTTAATGCTCCTTACCTGAGCACTTTATTCTGTTTCTGTGCCAGTTACTTTTCCATATGATAACCTTTTCTAATAAAGGCTCAATAATGTGCCCTAGGTGTGTGTATACACCTTTCCCCCCTTCTCCTCTGCCCCTCTTCCTCTCTTCTCCCTTCCCTCCCCACTTTGCTTGTGTATCAGGATGAATGAGGTAAAGTAACTTAGACGTAAGCTGTGTACAGCGTATGTATCAAGGAAAGGCCAAGAAGTGACACTTCCCTCCACCATCTGATCTGAGTTTCTTGACTTTTGGTTTGACGCTAATGTGTTACAGAACAGTTACAGAAAGATCCCTAAGTTATATGTGTGCAAAATTTCCTAAAAATTTTATTTTAGTTTTTTATCATAAAATTAAGTTATGTTCTTTTTTAAAAAGAAAAAGTACTATATGAAAAATTCCTCCTCTCAACTCCACTTCAGAGATAATCATGGTAACTGCATTTGTGTGTGTCTCTTGGAAGTTTCAATGAAAATCGTTTTGACTAAGGGTTGCTTACTAAGAAGAAATTTGAGCTATATGTAATACAGTTGATGTAAAGTAACCCATAATTTTGTTATGTTGGAGGCAATTAGACTATTCTAAATCCAGTGAGAGAAGTAAACCCAAAATAAACCTGCAATACCCAGGTTTTGTCTCTTAAAACCAGAAAAAAAAAGGTATAAGTAGTTATTCTCCTTTTTGTCTCTTTCTATTAAGTTTTGGTGTAAAGCTTAACATGAGAGAGAACAGCTACTAAATGTCCTGCTAAAGGCATGCATATTTTAAGCTAGATAAATTAAGAGGCAATGGACACATCTTTGTGGCTTATTTTTCCTAGAAAATTTAGCAACCAAAAAATGATTATCCGGAAGTATTACATCATATAAGTTGAAAAAAGAGACACTTAAGGCAGGGATACCAGTTTCAAAAGTGGTAATAGGTAAGCGTGAGGTGAGGAGGGGATACCAGTGCCAGAGGAAATAAAGGGTCAATATGAAAGATACAAGGTGGGCTGGGCATGGTGGCTCATGCCTATAATCCTAGCACTTTGGGAGGCCAAGGTAAGAGGATTGCTTGAGTCCAGGAGTTTGAGACCAGCCTAGGCAACACAGCAAGTCCTCTTCTCTACCAAAAAAAAATTAAAAATTAGCCAGGCATGGGTGGCACATGCCTATATTCTTAGCTACTTGGGAGGCTGAGGTGGAAGGATCACCTGAGCCCAGGAGGTCAAACCAGTGAACTGTGATCATAAGAAATAAAAAATGGCCAGTCTCAGTGGCTCAGTCTGTAATTCCGCACTTTGGGAGGCTGAGGTGAGTGGATTGCCTGAGCCCGCAGGTTCGAGACCCACCTGGGCAACTTGGCGAGACCTCATCTCTACAATAAGTCAAAAAAGCTGGGCGTGGTAGCGCGCACCTGTAGTTCCATCTACTTGGAAGGCTGAGGCAGAAGGATCACTGGAGCCCAGCAGGTCAAAGCTGCGGTGGCTGGGAGTGTGCCACTGCACTCCAGTCTGGGCGACAGAGTGAGACTCCCAACTCAAAAAAAAAAAAAAAGAAATAAAAAATGGCCGGAAATAGTAATAGCAATTATAGAAAATAGTAATACTATTAAGAGAAATACAAAAGTCAAGAGAAGTTTGGTTATTGAATGAGAAGAGACATGTTTAGATTTAAAGATGCAAAGTCTGAGTTACTGATGACCTGTCCAAGTGGAAGCACCCAAGCAGAAACTAGAAGTATAGGTTAGAAAGGAATAGAGATGTGAGAATCAACTTTAAAACAGAGATTAAAACTGAAATCTTCAGGTGTTTCCTTATTCAGTGATAGCAGAAGGGAGAGACCCAGAGATAGATAGAGCTGCTAGTTAGACAAAGGAAAATAAAGGTTTAAGAAAAAGCAAAGTTTACAGTCATTTTCGACCATAGGTAGCCTCGGACTTCAGTGTCTACAGTTATCTTTAAGACGTTAGAAATAACAGGATGTCATATCATCTGTTGAACTTCAAGATCATAGTGATATCCAGGAAGCTGATTTGTCCTTAAAGGACTGATCACTGTCATTTATGTATAATATATAAGGGTTGCAGAAGAAACAAATTACCATTCCTTTAGTTGTTTAAGGTATTCCAGTTGTGAAAATTCACTTTTATTCATGATTATATTTTCAAATGCCTACTATTTATTTAGTTTAAAATATGCATGCTTAGTCAGCTCGGTGGCTCAGCTTGTAATCTGGCGCTTTGGGAGGCTGATATGAGCGGATTGCCTGAGCCCGCGGGTTCGATACCCACCCTGGGCAACTTGGCAAGACCTCATCTCTACAATAAATCAAAAACCAGCCGGGCGTGGTAGTGCACGCCTGTAATTCCAGCTACCTGGAAGGCTGAGGCAGAAGGATCGCCGGAGCCCAGCAGGTCGAGGCTGCAGTGGCTGGGAGCAGCCACTGCACTCCAGTCTAGGCGACAGAGTGAGACTCCAACTCAAAAAAAAAAAATACGCATGCTTAATTTATTTAGTTTAAAATATGCATGCTTTTAGCAAGACTATTTGGTAAATGTTGCCTCTGATGCTACAGTATGGTATCTACTATGTAGAAACCATGTTCATACACAGTAAGAAAATGTCAGTTAAAACTGAGTCAATTAAAAACACTTGAAGGCAATGTTTGTTCCTTTTTAGTACACATTTTTTTGTTGTTGTTAATACAGATTTAGAGAAAGCATCAGCCTCTCCTCCTAGATAGACTGTATGCCCCAGTTCAGGAATCCCAGATTTAAGAATACTTTGTACCTTTTTGCCACATAGTTTCACATCACCAATATCCCTTGTCAATGAGCACTGAGGTTGCATGGGGACAAGATTATCTTCCATCCTAGAATCCTTTTTTGTAGTGAGGAGGGAGCAGGACTGCAAGCTAGTCCCCTGCTCCAGGGTGTGATTAAGGAAGGGCTCCCTGGCACCTGAGATGGCAGGAGAAGTGGGTCATCCCCTTCTTGCTAAGCAGCAGAGGTTTGTGCCAAGGATTCTAAATTCCATCTTGGAAACTCATTTCTCCATAGAAACCATTTCACAAAGAGTTCTATAAACAATGGGCTTCCTAGAAAAAGCCTACTTAAATTATAATGTAGCTGGAATTCTGTATATTTGCTATTAAAAACTTAATAGTCGAAAGCAATACTCTTAAATAAATTTATCTTTGTAAATCAGAGGGTTTGGAAAAAATGTATCCCAAGTATGGGATAGATTGTTTTAATTTTAAGCATAGCTGCTTTTTAAAAGTATGGACTTCATGTAACTTTTCCAGTTACCACAAGATAATTAACACTGAATTTTGTTCAGAATAAATGTATTAGTTACTTTTTAGATGAAGCACAAAGTAGGACAATGTTTAAACTAGGAAAGTGTTCCTAACAAAAATTAAATGATAAATTTGTTACATAAGCTGTTTCCATATTGTATGTTGGACCAAAAAGAAGGGCAGGGAGAGAGACTTCCTAAATTTTATTCCTAAGCCTCTTGCATCCACACCTAATTTCATTTATTGGAAGAAAAACCCACAGTATTTTAAATGCAGTTTGTTAATGCTCTTTCCATAATTAGCTTTATTATTTTTATATGCTAATTTTTTTATATGTGAGTATGCTACAATTGGGTAATTATCTGCATAAGAATAACTGTTGAAATCAAGACAGAGAGGACAGAGATCAGAGAGCATAAATATTATAGCACTAGGCCAAAGACAGACCGAAAAGTAACGCCAACACTTAAGTGGTAGAAGAAGAGATGAAAAATTTGGTAGACCAGCCAGAAGGGCAGGAGACCCAGCAAGGATGCCCTGGAAACTGAAAGGGAGGAATTCAAGATCAAAGGCTGATCAATATCAACCAGTGCTGCTGAGGGGCCCAGTAGTGTGGTCAAAAAAGACCAAGACAGATGGAGGTGTGCAGACAATTGGTTTACATTCATATATGTCCATGGAGGTGTCCTAGATTATATCTAAATTAGAAGTCTCACTAGTTTATTTGGTATCTTGCACATAAAAGTTAATACCATTAGCCAGGCGTGGTAGTGCGCACCTGCAGTTCCAGCTACTTGGAAGGCTGACGCAGAAGGATCGCCGAAGCCCAGCAGGTCGAGGCTGCGGTGGCCAGGAGCATGTCACTGCACTCCGGTCTGGACAACAGAGTGAGACTCCAACTCAAAAAAAAAAAAAAATGTTAATACCAAGAAAAAGCCCAATTATTCAGACTGTGTATTTCCATTTTACTAGTTTACTAAGAGCATTTGCTTTATAGCTTTGCTTAAACATAACAGAAAATATTATATAAATGTAAAATAAATATTACAGCACTAGAGAAGACCTATCTGTCATACTTGTTCACTCACTAATACCTCTATACACTAAAAAATATCTGCCTGCACAGCTCCACACATTACTCAGTGTTCAAGACTGGAATGATACCCTGTTCTCTTTTGCCTGACTTTGAACACTGGCTAATATCACCTCTGACTCCAGCCCATTTCTGTGTGAATTTTGGAAAGTCATCTACTCTAAGTCTGAGCTGTCTAATGTACTCAATAGCTACTTTTAGCTATTTAGATTCACATTAGTTAAAATGAATAAGATAAAAATTTAGTTGTTCTGTCTTGTTGGCTAAATGTCAAGTACTTGATAGCCATATACCTAATGACTAGCATATTGGAAGTCACAGAAAGTTCAATTGTTCAGTGCTTATGTAAGTCCTTTATCTCAAGATATTTGTTGCCAATCACTAATATAGTGATTGTTTATTATAAGAGTAGGCACATTTCAGACATAATGAGTAAATTGAAACTACCTTAAGTGTCCTTTCATTTGAACAAATGAGTAATTTAACACTTTAAAAAAACACAAAAATATATCTGAGCAAATGAAAACACTAATATGCAGATACATGAGAGAGATCAAAGACAAACATGTTAAAGAATATTGTCAGTACTTTTGCCAAAATGCATATCTTCAATATTAAAATGTGTTAAACCGTATATTGCAACATCACAGAAAATTTAAAGTTTATAAAAATATACTAGCTACTGCACAGAGTTCATCATTAATTTACTTCATTAAGTTGTATATTTTTTTTTTTTTTTTTTTTGAGTTGGACTCTCACTCTGTCACCCAGACTGGAGTGCAATGGCCACTCCCAGCCACCGCAGCCTCGACCCGCTGGGCTCCGGCGATCCTTCCGCCTCAGCCTTCCAAGTAGCTGGAACTACAGACGCGCGCTACCACACCCGGCTAATTTTTTGATTTATTGTAGAGATGAGGTCTCACCAAGTTGTCCAGGCAGGTCTCGAACCCGCGGGCTCAGGCAATCCACTCAGCCTCCCAAGGCGCGGGATTACAGGCTGAGCCACTGAGCCTGGCGTATATTTCATTTTCACTAAAGATTTTTAGTGTTTGCTATAGTAAGTACAATTTCCATATTTTACCCACTGTATTAATATAGATTTCAAGTAGTAATCAAAACACTATAGAGAAACTTTAAGAATTAGAATTTTGGTTTTATATCCTAAAAATGACATTCCTTAGTATTGAATCAATACTTTGTGCATACAGCATACTGAATTCAATTATTTCAATTGTCAGAATTTTTCTGAAGGTAGGCTGTGGCTTCCAAAGAGAAAAATAGTGCAGACTATTTTGGGAAGTAATGAAAATAAGTAAACTAGCCAAAGAAGATTGGTTTGGCATAGAATATTCATTCATTAACTTAACTCATCCAGTATTCAAAAAGTTATATATCCCAGGATCAAACTGACTAGGAAATGGAACAACATTTTATAGATTATAACTCATATGTGCCAGGAATTAATTGATTTTGAATGGCAGACCTCAGAAGTTCCCACTGACTTGGGAATAAGGTGGCAATGCCACTACAGTGCCATTCAGTTTTGAGTAAATCATCACTGGAACATAACTTAGGATGGCATTTTTTTTTTTTTTTTGAGTTGGAGTCTCACTCCGTGGCCCAGACTGGAGTGCAGTGGCACGCTCCTGGCCACCGCAGCCTCGACGTGCTGGACTCCGGGGACCCTTCCGCCCCAGCCTTCCAAGTAGCCGGAACTACAGGCGGACACTACCATGCCCGGCTACTTTTTTTTTTTTTTTTTTTATTGTAGAGATGAGGTCTCGCTAAGTTGCCCAGGCGGGTCTCGAACCCACGTGCTCAGGCAGTTCACTCACTTCAACCTCCCAAAGCACGGGATTACAGGCTGAGCCACCGAGCCCAGCTAGGATGGCATTTTCTAGGTTGAGGGTATGTAGACAGTAGAGGACACTGAGTCTATATATTAGGCATTTCTAATCTGCCTTTGCTTTTCCGTCTTTTTTTCCCCCCACCAAAGGGAACTACTTTGAATATTCCACTATTATTTTTGAGCAAGCCTGTTCTCTCTTTTGCTTGACTTCGGACCTGGATAATTGTTTAGTGAAATAATAAATAGAATAGCTTAATTCTAAAGGATTCTTGGGGGGAGGGACTTTTGGATTGTCAACATGGTTATTATAGAAAACATTTTTTATTGTTTTTATTTTTTGAGTCAGAGTTCCACTCCATCATCCAGGCTGTAGTGCAGTGGCAAGCTCTCACAGCCACCCCAGCGTCGACCTGCTGGGCTCCAGTGATCCTTACACCTCAGCCTTCCAAGTAGCTGGAACTACAGGCGTGCACTACCATGCCCTAATTTTTTTTTTTTAAATTGTAGAGACTGATCTCTCCAACTTGCCCCAGCTGGTCTCAAACCCACAGGCTCAGGCAATCCACTCACCCCGGCTTCCCAAAGTCCTGGGATTACAGGCTAAGCCACCAAGCCCGGCCGGGTGATCCTCTTGCCTCAGCCTCCCAAGCAGCTGGGATTACGGGGGTGCACCATGATATCTGCTAATTTGGTTTTTAAATTTTTTTATTTTAAAAATGTGGAGTACAGGCCGGCTCGGTGGCTCAGTCTGTAATCCCAGCACTTTGGAAGGCTAAGGCGAGTGGATTGACTGAGCTAGCGGGTTCAAGACCAACCCAGGCATCTTGGCGAGACCTAAATCAAAAAATTAGCTGAGCATGGTAGCATGCGCCTGTAGTTTCAGCTACTTGGAAAACTGAAGTGGAAGGATCGCCAAAGCCCAGCAGGTCGACGCTGGGGTGGCTGTGAGCGTGCCACTGCACTCCAGCCTGGGCGACAGAGTGAGACTCTAACTGAAAAAAAAAAAAAAAAGATGTGGGGTACAATTCAGGGTTAAGTATACGAATGTTCACTATGTAGGTACCCTTGTTGATGAGGTGTGTCCCCTCTCCCCCAGCAGTATCCTACTATAGTCACCCCACTACTGACAATCCTTTTCTTATAGTATTATGATAATTGTTCAAGGTCCACTTACGAGTAAGAACATCTGATACTCAGTTCTTTGTTTCTGTGATAGATCACTCAGTGTTATAGACTCTAAATCCATCCAAGTTGCTGTGACGTTCATAATTTTCTCCTTTATAACTGCATAATAGTCCATTGTGTATATGCACCACTTTTTTTATCCAGTCCTCTTTTGATGGGTAGCACAGTTGGTTCCATGTTTTTGCTATGGTGAGCAATACTGCAATAAACCTGCGTGTGCAGGTATCTTTTTCACAGTTTTTTTTTTTTTTTTTAAGAGACGAGATCTCACTATGTTGTCTAGGTTGGTCTCAAGCGCCTCGGTTCATCAATGCTGCCTCAGCCTCCCAAAGTGCTGGGATTACAGGCATGAGCCACCGTGCCCAGCCTCTAAATTAGAAATATCTCCTACTAAAAGGAAAAAAAAAAAAGAAAGAAAGAAGGCCAGGCTCGGTGGCTCAGCATGTAATCCCAGCACTTTGGAAGGCCGAGGGGAGTGGATTGTCTGAGCCCACGGGTTCGAAACCAGCCCTGGCAACTTGGTGAGACCTTGTTTCTACAATAAATCAAAACTTAGCTGGGTGTGGTAGCTCGAACCTGTAATCCCAGCACTTTGGAAGGCTAAGGCGAGTGGATTGACTGAGCTAGCGGGTTCAAGACCAACCCAGGCATCTTGGCGAGACCT